>SATZ01000838.1:0-11574 GCA_004335205.1 Ascochyta viciae-villosae | reverse complement strand
TAAGTAGACACCTATATATAAATTAATAATCTATCTCCTACTTATTCCTAAGCTAGTTATCTAAACAACAGTTATAAGCCTAGCTTTTTAAGACTAGGATAATCTCCCCTTATATACTTAGCTAGGATACACTGCTTAGTAACTACTCTTCTTATATCTTTACAATCTTAATTAATCTATATAATAACTAATACTCTAATTCCTAAGGGAGGTTATACGCTTACTAATTAATCCTAATAGCTAGAATAGTATATCTAACTCTAATTCTATGTAATAAGTAAGAGAATATAGGAGTAGGTTAATCTATTAGCTAAGAATGCAATCCTAATCTATAAAGCTAAGCCTAAGCAGCTAGAGCTACCTAGCTTAACAACCTTAGCTAATGCTAACCTATATAAGATATAGATTGCTAAGTATAGAGCTAAATTAAGTAACTAGGCCTCTTAGTCTATATGCTTATAAAACCTATAGACCTAGGTTAATACTATAGTAGACCTAGCAATTATAACTCTAGCTATAATAACGCTTGTTAAAAAGAAGAAGTTAACTCTCTAAGCTCTAATTAAGGTACTAAAGAAGGAGCTAGCTCTATCTAATGCTAGTAAAAAGAACTTAGTACGTGTATAGTACTAAGCTTATCTCTAGAAGGCTAGGTAGAGTTAGCAGAATCCTAAGAAGTAGCACTAGGAGTAGAACCTCCTGTACAGTAAGGCTAAAGCTCTTAAAATTACTAACGTAAAAAGTAAGCTTATAGTATATAACTTCTTAGACTTATTAATAAAGATTGCTTTAGACTAGTCTAGGGCTATATAACAGTCTATTATCTAGAGCTTAGTACTAGGTAAAACAACGCTTACTCTAGATAAAGTTAGCAGAGTATATTCTAGTCTTCTCTAGGAACACTCTGTTTAAGCTCTTTATAGCTTAGGTAGAGTGTTTGCTACTATAGGTTAATAAGCTTAGACATAGTCTTAAACATAGTTATTATTAAACAACTAATCTAACTAAGAGAAGATAAACTACCTATACAGATATTTACACTTCTAGAAACTAATTAACTGTAACCTGCTAGAAGGAGCTCTTGCAGGTAAACTATTTACTCCTAGTAATTAAGTTAAGAAAGAGATTCTAAAACAACTTAACAAACCTAAGTATAAGGACTAGAAGAATAAGGTTATTAAGAAGGGATAGATAAAGGATAGTAATAACACTATAACAAGTAGCAATAACTACCTAGAGTTAATTGCAGCAGCACTAATAGATTTTAACTTAATAGTACCTTAATCTATAGAGCATAGAATCTACTTAACTATAGACTTTAATGCTTGTCCCTTGTTAAATAGTACTATCCTTAACAACAGAGCAGCACTCTACTTAGTTAACAAGCTTAAGCTTATTAATCCTAACACTTTCTAGAAAGCTAAGAAGCTTACTTGTGTAGAGGCTAGCACCTAGTCCTTCTTAATCTTAGGCACTAGCACTAGAATAATTAAGAAAGTTCTATACAGAAAGAGCAGAGAACGTATAAAAGACCTAATCCTTTACAATATTGCGTTAGTAAAAGGATTTTATATTAATATAGTGTTAGAAGCTTAATTAAAGAAGGTAGGTGTATAGTACTTAGGATTAGATTTAACACTGTGTATTAGCTTACTATAAAAGAGCGTTGTACTAGCTACTCTATTATACTATTATAACCTTACTTTTATAGAATACAAGCTACTATTAATCTATCTAGTTATAATAAGCGTAACTCTATCTACTTAGAAGCTTAGATTATAGACTACCTACCTTAGATTTAATAATAAGGCTCTATAGCACGCCTAAGTAGAGCATCTAGGTCCTATAGCACTTTAGGCACTTATAAAGAATACCTAAAACGTTAGAATTAATAGAACCTTATATTAGCAGTGCAAACACTATACTACAATATATACTAGTTAAGTTATATCTAGAAGGCTAAAAGAGCAATCTCTCTAGCTATACTAGTAGATTACGTAGGATCTCTTTAATATGCCTAAGAGTTATCTAAAAGAGGTATAGATATTGCTAATTAAAGATAAGTACAGTAGGAAAATCTATACCTACCTAATCTATACTAAGTTATTAGATAAGATTATAAGAGTATTTAAGAAGTTTATAAATATTCTTTATATATATTATAAGCTCTGTATATCTATAATTCTTTAGGACAACAATGTTGCTACACTACCTTAGTATAGCTAATTACAATTTAGTGTATAGGTAGAGGATTATAGTATAGAGATCTAGAGCACCCTAATATATACACACAAGCTAAATAGAGGTGTAGAAAGAGCTAGGCAGGAGATTATTACTAAGTTAATTAAAATAAGAAGTAGGGCTAACCTTCTAGCTAAGCTCTAGCTAGAGGTAGTAGCAGTAGCTATATAGCTGTATAACATAAGCCTATCTTATAGCTATAAGATAATTACTCCTAACACAGTATTAGATAATTAGTTTAGATAGTACTTTAAGTACTATTAACTAGAGCAAATCTATTACTACTTAGCAGATCTCTAGCTAGATTAGAGTAGAATTTTTGCTTATAGATGCTAAGCATATTCTCTAAACAGAGAATAAGCAGCTAGGTGTAATAAGCAGAGGTTTAAAATAACTTCTAGAGGCTATATTAGATATCTAGTAGAATACAAAGCGTCTAATATATACAGAATATAGATCTCTAAGCTTAATTAGGTTATAACTATACATAATATTACTTTTAATAAGAGCTTATTCTATAAGAATAAGAAAGTAGTAGAGTACCTATAAGAAGAGCTTAAGTTAATTATAGATCTATTATATAAGAATAAGGTTAGAGATATAGAAGAAGTGTTTAAAAACATCCTTAATTAGCTCTACGCAGCAGCCTATAAGCAGGTAGGTACTAAAGATCTAGGTTACTCTTAGCAGCAGCTAGAGAGTAAAGATCTAAGAGATAATAATTAACTACCTAGCTAGCTAGTAGATTATACTAAATAAGGAGTATCTCCTACATAAGTAACAAACAAGGCTAGTAAGTTATAAGAAATCTATGTAGAGAATCTAGAGTATTTAGGCCTAAGAACACTAGAGCTTACACTTAAGCCTAGCGTTGCATACTCTAGCAGCTTCTAAAAAAAGTACTTACCTAGAGAAGTAAGCCTGCTAAAGAGAGTAAAATAAGAAAGATCTAGGTAATATAACGCTGCACCTATACACTCTAAGAGTGCTACTTCTACAGCTCTAGGTGTTAAGAGTAATATAGCTACTACAGAAGACTTAGATTAATTAGAGGCAGCACTAATCTTAAGCTTACAACTAAGAAGAAGCAGAAGATTACGCTATCTAGATCTAGAGGATCTTAGAAGTAACACACTAGAGGCTTACTTTCTCTTATATAACTGCTAGTTAGATTATAAAGAGAGCTACCTACTAAATAAGTTAATTCTAATAGGATTAACTAATAATAAGCTTAAAACAGTATATGCTGTAATATAAGTATTAGCAGAGATAAAGAAGAAGTAACTACTAGTTTTAAGCTAAGCTTAACAGCTATATAAGGACTAATTACCTAACCCTCTATAATAATAGAGAGATCTACTCTCTTACCTATATAGACTGCTATTTAAGTAAGCTATAAGTAAAGAGATTACTACTCTATACAACACAGGCACCTAGAAAATAATTAATTTACTTACTAGAGATAATAAGCTACTGCTACTTAAATAGGTGTTTACGTACAAACTAGATTAGAATAGCTACTTTCTTAAGTGCAAAGCTAGGATAGTAGTATATAGGGATCTCTAAGTTATTAACATAATTTAGTCTACCTATACAGCAATACTTACTACTAGGTCTTTTAGGACTACTATAGCAATTACAGCGAAATTTAACTTAGAAATTATATAGTATAATATTGTTAAAGCCTTCTTATATGCTTACAGAGATTACTAGCTAGTAGTAACCTATAAGCTACTAGATAGGTATAAGATACCTAGGAAATGTGTTTAGCTTAAAAAAGCACTATATAGGTTAAAAGACTTACTCCTTCTATAGTATAAGGAGCTCTCTTAAATACTAAGAGTAACTAGGCTTATAGTATCTAAAGAAGAGCCTTATTTATTCTTTAGTAGTAATTACTAGATACTACTACTCTTCTACGTTAATAATATACTAGTAATATACTACTCTACCTAGATCTTAGAAGTAAGGCATATTGTTAACATAATTACAGCAGCCTATATAATTAAGGAGCGTAGTCTAGTCTAATAGTCTCTTAATATTAGAGTACTTAGGAACTAGGATTAGAAGATAATAACGCTTATTTATAATAAGTATATTAACAAAATTACTAAGAAGTTTAACCTTAATAAAACTAGACTCTTTTTATATACTCTGCTCCCTACTATAGATCTAGTAAAGAGTACTAGAGAAGCTACTAGGCAGAAGATTAAAAGCTATTAGAAAAGAGTTAGATTAGTACTATACACTATAATTATGCTGTCGCTAGATGTAGTGTTTGCAGCAGCTAAACTGTCCTTATACCTTACTAATCTAAGTAAGGAGCACTTTAAAGCAGTATACTAGACAATTATCTACTTATACTAGACTAGGTATTAGTTAATCTAATATAGTAGGCATAATAGAGCTAAGCTGCTTATTTGCAGTAACACGTTATTTGCTAATAATATTAAGACTTAGCAATTATTCTATAGATACCTTATAATACTCTTTAGTAGGCTAATAGTATAGAAAGCGTCCTAGTAAGCTACTATTACTACCTCTACTACTAAGGCAAAGCTCTTAGCACTTAAGCATATTGCTAAGAAGACTATAGCGCTTAAACAGCTATTTAATAAGCTTACACTAATTCTAGGAGCTGCCTAGACAATCTTCTATAACAACTAGTAAATAATTAAGCTAGTAGTTAGGGAGAATAAGTGTATAACAACATAGCTGTGCTATATAGATATACAAAATATATAGTTATAATAAGAGCATACTATAGGTATATTTAAAGTGCTCTATCTCCCTACTAATAGTATACTAGTAGATAGATTAACAAAAAATCTATTAAGGCAGTAATTTAAGAGGTTTAGAGACTAGCTTAACCTTAAGAACATAATTATAATAGTTATAGAAGAGTAAGGCACAGCTACATATATAGATTAGAGAGAACAAGGTATTATTAAGAAGTAAAGCTCTATAGCCTTAGGACTAATCTAAACAGAAAGGAGTTTACTAATAAACTTATTAATAAGAGTATTAATAAGCTTAACAGCTCTCTCCTTATAGTACTTGCCTAGAGTACAGACCTTATTCTTATTAGTAGCAGTATTAGCATTAGTAGTAGGAGCAGTAGGTATAAGTGCAGGCTGCTTAGAAGAGAAGAAAGGCAGCAGAAGAGGACTATAAGCAGTAACTACAACCTTAGTAACTACTAACACTGTATAGAACTTAGTTCTTAATTTCTTAAGAGCTAAGTCTGTAGGTAGTAGATTGTACTATATAGCTACTAAGAGCTTATAGGCTTTAGAGAGGGCAAGTAGAAGGCTATATATATTAGCTAGCAATTAATAAATAAGAGAGTAGGAAGATCTTACTAGGGATTGTAGTTATGCCTAGAGGCGCAACGCTAGCAGCAGAAGCTGCTACCTAAGTAATTATAGCACTTACTATTTAAATAACTAGCTAAAACACTATTAATACACTCTAGGTATAACTCCTTACGCTAGGTTGTTTTAGCACTATAGGTACTAGAGACAAGAGTAGAGGGTAGAAACATTATCTACTTCTTATTACCTAAAGGCGTGTAAGGCAGTAAGAGTAAGCGCAGAAGCAGAAGCAAAACAAAGCATAAGTAGAGTAGCACAGAAGGAGAGAAGCATAGTAGTAGTACTAATAATAACAACAGTAGTAGCAATAGCTAGCAAAGTAGCAAGCCTATAAGAGAAGCTAGTAGTAAGCTTATAGAGCTTAGTAATAAGAAGACAGTAAGTAAAGCAGAGCGCGCGTAGGAAGATTAGCTAGTAGACATAGTAGCAGTATACGCCTTTTACACAGTAGAACGTTTCTATAGGTATTAGCGTTTAAGTAATAAATATAAGTGTAGTTTAATTAGAGAAGTACTAACCTTAACTATAGCACAGAGTTATACTAAAACAGAAGGTAGAATAAGTAATAGATTAGTGTTATAAGAAGCTTACTTAATAATTTCTTAGTATATATAATACACGCCTTAACAAAACTAGCATAAGCTCTTAAATAGGCAAGTCTTATATACTTAACTTGCCTAGAGAGTGTATTACAACATTACTAAATGCTAAATCTACCTACTAGAAGCTTAGCTTACCTAGATCTACTCTATCTAAGGTTAGGCTAACTTACTAACAGATTTAAATCTCTTCTTACTTATACTATATATACAACGCGTTAATTACCTATATTAGGTATACTAAGTAATTAACTAATAGAAGCACAGGACGCTTAATAAGCATATAAATAGTAACCTAAGTAGACACCTATATATAAATTAATAATCTATCTTCTACTTATTTCTAAGCTAGTTATCTAAACAACACCTCTACTACCTAAATAATATTAGAGTAGTTTTGCTTATTATATTCTTATATTAGATCTTAATTATAAAAGGATTCTTTATAGAGTAGGTAGTAGTAGGTTGTAATAGTCTTAGCCTTAGTCTTATGTACTTTAGAGACAGTTCCTATTAATAGTGTAGTAGTATAGTTAGTATCTACCTATTGTTTAGGCTCTTCTAATATAGTTATAGTATAACCTGTTTCTTTAGGTAAGTTATTATTAATTAAGTTAGAATTGTAGTTAAAGTCCTGGTCTACTATATTTCTAAATAGAAGCTAATTATCTAGGTTATTAAGAAAGCTTAGTAACTTATTATAGTCTAAATTACTGTCTTTGTTATTACTATTGTTATCTGCATCTAGAAAGTACTAGGGCCTAAAGAGGCTAGCGCCTTAGGTGACAACGCATACTACTAGCTAGAAGCTAGTGTACTCTATAGTAAAGAACTTAGAGTAAGTAGAGGGAGTCTCTTTATTACTAGTAAGTCTATTATTAGCTATATATATTATAGCTTCTTAAGGAGTAGCAGAGTTATTATCTACTTACTTAAGTTATTCTAGACTACTTACTAGCTTAGTTAGTAGGTTGTTAGCTAAGGTTAGGTTAGTAGTTAAGGTTTCTCTGTCCTTGTTCTCTGTATTAACTAGTGTACCTAGAATCTCTTTATTATCTAGTCTATTGTTAATAATAGTTAACTATTAGCAATTTACCTTCTAGGTAACTAGGTTATAGATACGCTAAGTAGCTTTGTTCTCTATTCCTATAAAATAGCTAACTTTACTCCTTAGGCGTAAGAGCTTTAATCCTTCTTACTTCTCTTAAGAAATAATCTTAAAAGCTAGGCTACTCTAAACGTGTTTGTTGCTAAGATTAGAGTTAACGCTATACTTTACTTACTATAAAGTAACTGTATCTCTATTTAAAGAGGCTGCAGAGAATTAGTTCTTAATCCAGATAGTATAGCTAGTAAGTTCTACCTAGAGTAATTTAGGCAACTTCTTATTAGACGTGTTATAGTTAGTGTACTGTTTAAACTATTTCTTAAAGTCTTTTAGAAGTAGATAATTCTGCTATATAGCTGCTAAACGCTTCTATATAATATAATAACTACGCTTCTATATACCTACTTAATAAAGGCTGTATAAAGCAAAAAACTTGTACTTAAGTCTCTTCTTCTTATAGTAGTCTATAAACTTATAGATGTAATAGATATTGTCTATTCTTACACACTTAGTAGGTATCTAAGTAAAGCACTAGATTTTCTTGTTAACAACTTTAAAGGTATAAAATGCTTACGCTATACTTATTATCTAAACTATAAAGGTCTATTTAGTTACAATATTAGTAATAAGCAAAAGTAGCTTTGTTTTGTTCTAGCTAGCTATTAAGTGTAGTCTCTAAATGTCTCTAATAAGCATATTACCTAGTTTAGTCTACTATCTTATAGCTAGTTTACAAGGGATATAGATAATAGGTTTATTAGTAGTATAGACTAGGTAGATAGCTCTTATAAGAGTAGCAGTGTCTTTGTTAGTAAACTTAATACTAGTTATATAGCTAACTAACTTCCTTAGCTTGCTGTAAGATAGGTGTTTTATCCTCTAATAGGCTTAAATAACTTACTTATAAGCTATGTTATATACTTCTAAAATAGGTTTTTAGTTAATAAGGTTAAGTTTGCCTTTAGTTAATTAGTTACTAAGGCAATTTATCTAAGATAGTAGAGACTATCTTATTCTACTGCTGTAGCTAACAGAGTGTTGTCCTAAGTATTACAGATTATGATCTCTTTACTATCCTAGTATCTGCAAAGGCTAGCCTTTCTAAGCTTAAATAAGGAAAGAATATTAAGATAAGTATATACAGTATATAGGGTGTTAACAAAAGTAAGACAGGTGTCTAAGTTAGTAAGAGTTATTTTAACTATACTCTAGCCTTCTAGAGAAATAGAGGCTAAAGGACTGCTTATAGTCTTATTAGTAGGGTTAATACTAGAAAACTAGGTAGGACTGTTTACTAGATAAGTGTTAGCGCCTAAGTTAAGTATCTACTTATTATAGTTCTTCTACTCTATTAGCATAATAGTAGTATCTACTCTATACTTAGCTGTAATAGCCTAAATCTAGCAAGGATATAGCTGTAGATTAGGATTATTATTATTTAATAGCTCTAGCTAGTTAATAGGTACAACTTATTATATAATTACCTAGTAGTCTTAGAAGGTGTAGGTGTATCTTAGGTCCTCTTTAACTTAGCAAATATAGTTAACTACTTACTAGGCTACTATATAAGCTGTATAAAGGTCCTAGATATCTAAAGAGACTATTTAAATAGGCTTAATTTAAGTGTAGATTGTAAGTTAAAGCTTTAAGTAGTTATTAATAAGGTATTATATACGTATACTAACTAGTGTCTATTACATATATTAAGGTGTTAAGAGGTTAGCTATAGTAACTAAAGTACTATAGACTTTACTTAACTATATATAGCTGCTATAGTCTAATATTACTATACTTATATATAGTCCTACTTCCTTAAAACATAGAAGTTAAACTAGAGTTCTTAGAGCTAGTTAAAATATAAGGCTACTTAGTACAGGACTACTAAGCTTAAGTGCCTAGGTCTAATCTGCTAGCTTCTGTATCTCTACGTTGTTAGCTAAGATCTAAGTAGGAAGTAGAGTAGCTATAGCTTTATTAAGGTATTATTAGTTGTCTACTAGTAGCGCTGTAGTATAGTTAGTCTTTCTAGTATTATTGCTATTAGTGTTAGGCTCTAAGGCAAGGTACACTAAAAGATAAGGCAGCAACACAAGTAGTAATAATATAATTAAGAACAGAGATGTATATTTAACTGTAGACTATTTAATACTAGGCATTAATCTAGTATAAGAGACTATTTATACTAGGCTTAACCTAAGTTAGGTTACTCTGTAACAACTCTCTAAGGTGTTAGCTATTAGGCTAATAATATCCCCCTTCTTAGGTTAATTATCCTAATTAACTAAACGTTAGGCTAATAGGCCCTAGTAGGGGATGTTATAGTCTAACATAGCCTATTATAGTGTATCCTATAACAATTAACTAGAGGCTTAAATTTCTATCTTTACCTAGGCGCGCGCTTCTCTTTTTTCTCTCTTACCTTTACTACTAATTCCTGTAGTAAGGGCACAGCTGCCCTAGCTATTAGTAGGGTACTATATATAAGGCTCCCCCCTGTTAATTTAGTCTATTACTTCTATATTCTACTACCTTCTTTAGTAAGTTTCTCTAAAAATTAACTTTTTACTCTTTCTTTTATTTGCTCCTCTTCTAGGGCATTATACGCTATTCTAGCGTATATTAACTAAGATAGATGCCTTTAAGTAGAAAAGGGTCCTTTTAAGCTCTTTTAGTGCTAACTAGTATATAGCAGCCTATTCTGCGCTGTTCTAGTCTATAGCAGACTATATCTGCCTGTACAGGCCTTAGCTTTTCTCCTCTTACCTATTATAAACTTTATGCCTGTATCTAATAATATAGCTAATAATAGTCTTATATTAGTCTATATTTATATCTACTGTATTACCTAGTTTAGCACTTTAGAGTGTTAGGTAGCTAGCATAGTTAGCTGCTACTTCTCTCTAATTACTAATAAAAATTAGTAGATCTATAAGTCTTAGCTCTTTAAGCTTAAGAATAGAGATAGTGTTTACACTATAAGGTACTAAAGGTGCTTTCTTACTAACTTAGACTGTTTTATAGTATGTTTAGCTATTTTAGGCTATTTTAGTGTATACTAACATCTTACAGATTCCTAAGGAGTATTATAAGCACCTTACAGCTATTTATTAACACCTTATTAACTACTACCTCTAAGAATACACTAAAGACAAGAAGAAGCTTAATATTACCTGCCTTACTAAGATCTGTTGCCCTTTAGCAAAGAAGATTATAGTATAGGTCTTTCTATCCTATTATAAGGTATTCTAAGCTATTCTAGTATATAACTAACTATTTCTAGTAACTACAGCTCTTATACTAAGAAGTTATACCTTTATTCTAGTACTATCCTTTCTGTATTAGGAAAAAATTGTAGAAATGTAGAGTTGCTAGTATATATAGCACGTTTGCTTAACGTCTGCCTAGCAGCTGTAACAGCTCTAACGTTAGAAAACGCAGCTAAAACAGCTAAAACAACAGGATAACAGGTTGCTATATTCTACAACTGCCTAATAACATAGAATGCTTATGCTATGTTCTAGATACGTGTTCTGCTGCCTTAATACACGTAATGTATATAAGTACTAAATACTACTCTAATCTAGCTACTTATACTATAGGCTATAGTATAGAAGTTGCTTCTAGGTACTGTACACGTAGATTTAATTGCGCTATTACTGTTTACATTAAATTACTTATAGTACTAGATAATATATATAACTAACTCTACTATACGTAGTACTGTATATTCCTTATACTTGTTCTATAGTCTCTAAATTTATACTATACCTTACAGTACATACATGTTACCTTAATATATACTATGCCTTACAGTCCTTCTACAGTATCTAAATTTATACTATGCTCTATAGTATATAAATATTGCTGTAATTCCTACTATGCCTTGTTATAGTTATATGTCTATATAATTTATACTATACAGTATAGTACGTTTACAGGCATTATAGTAGTATTGTACCTTATAGTAAGTGCATACTCTCTTAATTTATACTGTACTATATAGTATAGTATAGGTGTGTAGATAGTACGTGTGTATAAAACTACTTCTTATATACAGCTATTATAGGCTATTAGCCTCTTCTCCTTCCTTAGCTTCTTTTTTCTATTAGTTTAGTTTATATTGTGCTATTTATTAAGCTGTTAAAATAGACTACGCTCTCTTCTAATAGGTTATTAACAAAGCAGTAGAGTTGTACTTTCCTCTCTTTTTTCCTTGCCTATAGCCTTTTGCAAAAGCTGCCTATATTATAGT
>SATZ01000837.1:0-11603 GCA_004335205.1 Ascochyta viciae-villosae | reverse complement strand
TAGAAATCTGTAACCTAATTTACTATATAGTAACTTCTTATTACCTTAAAAACAACTTCTGCCTTAAAAAGCATCTTTAGATTCTTAAATAGTGTACCTTCTTTAGTCTTGCAAATTAATACTAAGAACTATATATATAGTAAACTCTTGTTCTTTATAAAATTAAACCCTAAAACTATATATAGTAAACTTATGTCTGCCCTAAATCTAGCCTCTAAAACTATATATAGTAAACTTATGTCTGTCCTAAATCCTACTACTAAAACTGTAAGAGGTAAACTTATGTTTGTCCTAAAATTATTACTAGAAACTATATAGGGTAAACTTATGTTTGTCCTAAATATTACTACTAAAACTATAAGGGGTAAACTTATGTTTGTCCTAAAATTGTTACTAGAAACTATATAGGGTAAACTTATGTCTGTTCTAAATCTAACTACTAAAACTGTATATAGTAAACTTATATTTATCCTAAAATTGTTACTAGAAACTGTATGTAGTAAACTTATGTTTGTCCTAAAATTATTACTAGAAACTATATAGGGTAAACTTATACCTGTTCTAAATCTAATACTAGAAACTATATATAGTAAACTTATGTTTGTTCTAAAATTATTACTAGAAACTGTATATAGCAGACTTATCTTGTTATATTAAAATAGATTATGCTATAGCCTTTATTTACTCTTCTTTTAAGACTGTAATAATTGCTCTTGTAATGCCTTAGTAGCCTAGTATAGGGGGCTGCTGTGCCCTAATTCTAGCACACCCTTACGCTTTTTCCTTGCTGTCTTCCTAGCCTTATTACTAGTTTAGCAAGAACGCCTAGGACTACTTATCCTAGGCATAACGTTTTTAACTCTAGTACTACTGCCCCTAGTCTGTATACGCTAGCTAGTATTAAGAGTAATATCTTATTATATTAGAATCCTAGCACTAGCTTAATATATACTACTAACCTTGTCTACGCTAGCGTCTAGAAAGCTAGGTACAGTTAAGTAAAAGGTATTAGTACGCATTAGTAAAGTTAGTCTAGATATAGCCCTTATAGAAGAAGGTATAGTAATTAGCACAGCCTCTTCTATATGCCCTGTACTGTTAGTAGTTAGTCTTTCTATGCAGAGGTAGTTACACTAGTAGCATATAGTGTTGTTTAGCATAATTTAGTTTAGATTAACCTAGTTATAATACTTATACAACTAACTGCTAGCAGTGTGCAGAAGCAGCTATATTTGTTAAATAACTTAAGAGCATTAGTTAGCCTAGATATGTAATAAGCAGTAGTATATACTATTAGTATTTTTAAGTTGCTTTCTAGTATTTTAAATATAACTAGCCTAGCTCTAATATAGTAGCTACTAAACGCCCTATCTACTATTAAAGTACTCTAAGAGTCTGTGCCTTATCTAGAGTTAAGTAACAGACTGTGCTATTTTAATCTAGCATATAGAATTAAACCTAGTATCCTTAGTATAGAAGCTAGTTAGCTTCTATATCTCTAGTTAAATATTATAGTTTAGCTAGTAGACCTTAGTAAATATAGAGTACAGCTTCTAGTTAAGGCGTGTAAATAGAAGCCTCTTATACAGAGAAAGGTAAAGAAAGATAAATATAGTTGTTCCCTCTGCAGGATAAAGCTCCTTTCTATATAGCTCCTTTATTACCTGTGTTATACTAGTTATATCTAATATTATAGGTAGTAGTAAAGTTAGTAGGAGGTTTTAATAGCATAGCCTTATATTAGCTGTAGTGTAGTTAGATATTAGTAATCTATTTAGTAGAGTAGGTATATTATACTAGTACAGGAGTGTAGTTAAAGCTAACAAGACTGTTACTAGAGTAGGATTTAACTATAGTTATGTATTTTATTAGTGTTTATTATTACTTATTACCTTACTAGAAAGACAGACTAATATAGTTAGGGTCTAGTCTGTATATATAGATGTTGTAATAGATATATCTACTTTATATAAAACCTAGGCACGTAATACATACTCTACCTAGGCTAGTACTATTAGTTACAGTTAACTTTACTCTTAAAACATTAACCTGTCCCTCTAATATAAGACTGTAATCTCTATACTATAGCTAATCTATCTGCTAATAGCACTTGTTTATTGTTAGACTCTCTAGGTAACTCCTATTAATAAAGTAACTTCTACTATAATTATGCTATATACAACTATCCTTAGCAATATCTACTATCTTTACTAGCGCAGTCTTGTTTAACTTATATACCTCTGCAATATTTATGCTTACTAAGAGAGGGCCCTAAATCTACCTAACAAACTACTTGCCTTAGTAAGCTACTAGTACACTTTCTTAGTTAGTCTTGCTACTAATATATATAGCCTACAACAGTTAGTAGTGTAACTTTTCTCTACTCTAGCATCTACTGTTAAATTATTCTGCCTAAGTAAGAGTCTAAGTTGTCTAGGGTAAGGACGTAATAACATTCTAGATAGCCTAGACGTATAAGATAGCTAAGCTAATATCTGCTTTCTACGCCTATTATTTGTGTAAACTCTCTTGCATAGCTTAGTATTACTAAGGCAAACTAGTACTCCTGTATAAATTACCTGCTATAGTACACTGCCTGCCTATCCTGTCTAGCTTGCCTAATAATACTTATACTGCGTAGCTAGGACTTAGAGATCTTAAGAGTCTTAGTGTTTAGCTTATCTGTCCTAACTATCTGCTAATAGATACTAAAGCTCTAGCTAACAAAGAGGGCCTTCTATATACCTAGTTTACTGCAATATAGCTGTAGATTACTTAGCTACAGTCTAATATTAACCTTTGCATAACTAAGTATAATACTATTATTTCTTACAGTTAGGATCTTAACAGTAAAGTTAGTAAGATAAAGGCTAACATTATAACTATCTAGAAGACCCTTTAGCAGAAGTTAGTCTTCTCTAGATATATCTAAGTATTACTTAGGTCTTAGATATCTAATTACGTTATGCTATTAGATTTAGGAGTAACAGAGGAGACAGAACTATTATAAATAGAGAATAGCTAGCTGTAGCAATATAATATGTCTGCTGTAAGCTCTACTACTAATATTTCTTCTATAGTAATAGTGCTAATTATGTTTATATTTACGTTTGCTAATTACAGCCTAGTGTTGTTTACTTAACGTGTTAGTATTCTGCAACCTCTTACCTACAAACCTAATCTACTTTCTACGCGCTTAGGTTTTTAACTAAACCTAGCACTTAGTTACCTAGCTAACACTCTTAGTAAACTATATATTGCGTTGTTTCTATACACTGCAGGCACTAGCTGTTTCTTGCTAAAGAATTGTCTTCTCTTGTTATTAGCACTAGCTATTCCTTACTAAAGAATTATCTTCTCTCCCTACTAGCACTAGCTATTCCTTACTAAAGAATTATCTTCTCTCTCTACTAGCACTAGCTGTTTGCAGAATAATGTTGCCCCTAACTAATAAATTGCATATATTAGGATTGTAATAGGACATAAGATAAAAGTAAGCAAATATCTATAACTAGGAAGTTTGTAGAACTAGAGTCCCTTAATAGGATACGTAAGGCAGTCTAATTAATAGACTTATCTTAGGCTAGACTGTTTGTGCTAAGCTTATACTCTATAATAGGCACAGAAGTTAGAATACAGCCTAGTGCTACTATGCGTTTTTATTAAAGGGGTTGCACCTATATTAAATACACAGCTTGTTCTCTTAGTAAGTAGTAAGGCTTCTTTTATTAACAGATATAAAATCTAAACTATTATTGCTAAAGCATTATCTAAGTTTACTTAGGACTACCTCTGCCTATAATAACACTAAAGCTACTCTATTGCTTTTAGCTAGCTAGGACTAATAAGTATTAAACTATTAGAAGGTACTAAGGTTGCCTAGTAGCTATGCAGCAGCATCCTATAATAAGTAACTATAGCTTTTACTCTGTGCTCTAAAAAGTAAGAAGGAGTAAAGTTAATCCTAAAGCTTATATAATAAGACTGTTAAGTGTAGGAGACTAACTACGCCCCTAGACTATTAGAGAGCTAATATATATATAACTAAAGTTGTAATAGAGCAGACACTTAAAGAAGGTAAGAATTGTGTACAGCAACATGTTTTAATACTCTTGTTTCTATTTCTAGTAACAAGGGTATTAATTAAATAAAGAGTAGTCTTAGTAGATTGTAAGTATAATAGATAGACAAGGTAGGGAGAGAATGTTGTTATACTATAGACCTTGTGTCCTCTAACCTAGGAATAAGCTTATCTATATACTTAGAGAGCCCTAGCACGCTTATCCTTATTACTCCTAACTATAACAAATAGAGGCCTAGTAGGTATTAGAGTAACTAAATCTGCTAGTATGTAAACCTGTAAATCCTAAGTCTAGTAATGCGTATAAGAGATAGGACTAAATGTGTAAAACCCTATCTACAGAGGCTCTAAAGAGGCACTTGCACTCTGTAACAGCTATACTAACTAATTTCCTATTTCTCTATAGTGCTATATAGCGCTACCTCTTAAATGCAATAATTGTTTAGCTACTAGCGTTTTAAGGATGCCCTACCTGCAGGCAGGTTTATTATAAAGTAGAAGTGTTCTAGTTTCTTAAAGGCGTAACAAGTGCTATTATTTTCTCTAGGTTATAAGAAAGGGTAAGTAAAGCCCTAACTTAAACTATAAGAGAAGCAGATATAGCCTAAGTATTGCCCTTAATCTACTAAATAACTTAAATCTAATTATTACTTACAGACGTGCCTGTCTAGAGTAATAGTATTAATCTCTGCTTATAAAACCTTAAGTACCTAATACTAGAGGTAAACCTTAGTAACAGCAATAGTATACCTAGCAATAATCCTTACAGTACCTAAATGTTTAAGTGTAGGTTTAACTTAAGAAGCGTATATATACCTCTAACTCTTACTGCTAATAAGTACATAGCTCTAACCTAGCAGATATCTAGGTCTAGTCTTATAGCAGTTAAGTTTAACTTAAGTATAAGGCGCTGTTATGCTTATATCCTATTAGACTGCTAACAACTTAGTACGTGTGTAGATTGTGTAATAGGCCTCTCTAAGTAGTCTAGGTGTAAACTAATATAAGCTACAGGGTATAACTTGCTGTAATTGCTAGAGGTAAACACTATAGAGTATCTTAAACCTAAGAAGTATGTAACTAGAGTAGACATAGCTAATATATAATAAGGAAGAGAGAACTGTAAGTATAGTACTATATACTAAAGCATAAGATCTAAGCCTAAGAGAGTGTTACCTAGAGTAGAAGATAAAGTTAACTGCTCTAGCAATAGCCTGCTACTAAAGGCGCCTAGTTGCCTGTTATGCTTTAATAACCTAGATAGCATCTAGGCTACCCCTGTATACTGCGCTAAAGTTACTGTTATATTAATATTACTAAGTAGGTACTGTGTATATTAGCACAAATAGTAGTAATATAGGAATGTTTATGTTACTGTAATTGTGTAGGGGTATACACTAGGCCTTCCCCTAATAACTTAGCTAAATAGATAGTGTATTTTAAGGTGTCCTATAGTGTTTAGCAGAGTCTTTCTTAGTCCTAATTAGGAGTACTTCCTAGCGTTAAGTAACTAGAGTAACTAGCAGGGTCTTAGGTAACTAGCGTAGTCTTAGGTAACTAGTATAGTCTTAGGTAACAGTGTATATAGAAGTATCCTATAGTGTTTAGCAGAGTCTTTTTTAGTCCTAATTAGGAGTACTTCCTAGTGTAGTTACACATAGTTAAGTTGTAAGTAGGTCTGTAAGAATCTAGGTGTAGTTAGTATAACTTATTAGTTTAGAGTAGGTATACTTCTTAGTAATTATAACGTGCTACTAAACTAACCTTGCTGTTATTACTCTGCGTTAACTAAAGCTTATATATTGCAACCCTCTAGAAGATAGACTTATATAGGAAAGAGCAAGATAATACTAGTAGTCCTGTTAGCTAGAGTTAAAGCTCTAAGCAGCTTTTAGCAGCATAGTTAGCAATTACAGGCTTAGTAGCTATAGTGTTAGTAAGAGAAAGTTTTTGCTCTAGTAAAGCTCTATTATCTAGGTAGTTAGCAAGTAAGTTGTGTTTATCTTTATTATAAGCTAGGCAGAGTATAGCGCAGTGCCTATGCTACTAAATTTGTAGCTAGAGCGTATATACCTGTTATATTATAGTGTTTAGATTAGATTAGTTAAAGACTCTTAGAGGTAATACTAGTAGGTTGTAGGTTACTATTAGGTGTAATACTAGTAGGTTGTAGGTTGCTATTGTTTAGCAGCTAGCAGGACAGTAATAAATCTGTATGTTTTTACATACTAACAACATGCAGAGTACTTAATTAGTTAACCTGTAAATACCTCTACTTAGATTCTATATACACACTCTATGTTTAGTGTAACTGTTAGCAAGCTTTAGAGAGTAAATGCTCTTATACCTTAGACTTTAACAGTTTAAGTAATTCTAAGCATACTATATCCTGCAATGCTTTAACTAGCAAACTACGTTCCTCTCTTATTAGGTAATAGCGCTCTTCTATCCTAATGTCCTTAGCTGTGCTCTCTGCTATCTGTTGTTTACGCTATTCTTTTTGCTTATTAGATATGCATTACTAGAGGAAACTGTGTACATTAACTTCTCTTAGCTCTAGATCTAACTTAAAGCTCTGCCTTCTTACAAACAGTATTAGGAAGTACTTGTTCTAAACTAGCTAGCGCAGATACACTAGTTTAGTGTTAAGTTAGGCTTTATACTTATTAAGGAGTTTTCTAAGGCTAATACTAGTGCTTGTTTCCTAGTCCTCTTTAATATAGATGCTAAACTTATTTAGACTTATAAGCTACCTTATCCTCTTGTTATTAGAGTGTGTAATATAGTCCTTAGCATGTGTTCTAAGTTAAAAAAGAATAAGAGCCTAAAGCATAGTGTTTCTTCTAAGGTAGATATTACTGTATACTACCTTAATCTTGTTTACTTTAATATATGTGTTGTACTAGAGTAACACTACTACTACTTTAAAGCTAGCTAATCTATTATTACTGCTGCAAACCTTAGTAAGGTACAGGTTACTATAATTAGATTTATATTTAAGGAAGATTAAGGTAAGAGTTTCTAACAAGTCTACTATTTCTTTAAATAATAGGTAGAACTAAGGGTAGTCCTAGCTAGTTTAATCCTAACTATAGATTATATTCTTAGCAAACTCTTTTATTACTGCTTTGTTTGTTAGGGATAAGCCCTTATACTTAGTAGGTAATAGCTGCCTAGTTAGAGTTATGCTCTTATTACTAGGGGGGTCTAACAGCCTAACTGTGCTTAAGAAAGGTAACACTAGGCTATACCTTAGTTGCAAAGCCTTAGTAGACTAGAGCAGAGTATACAGCCTATGTATAGGTACTTTTAGAGGCGTCTTACTTATCTTTAGTATATTAAATTAGATAGAGAATAGAGCTACTTAGTTAATTAGCGTTCTTACTACAAATTTATGTATAGTAACTCTACTAGTGTTCTTAACTATAGTCTCTAACTCTTTGTATTTCTCTACACTAATTAAACTCTTGTTTAGACCTACCTCTATACTGCATGTAAAGATAATAGCTAGTACTAATAGCTAGGATGCGCTTTAATAGCAGTTAATTACCTAGTTAACTTAACTACCTCTACCTATTATAATTTATACTAGAATCTAACTAATTGCTAGGGTTAACAGACTCTCTACTGTTACTGCTGCTAACAGCATGCTATCTACTTATATAGTTTCTGTTACATCTATATATTAAGAAACTATAACATGTTACGTATATATTAACATCCTAGCATACCTTGCTACAGACGCAATATTATTACTACTCTTCTACTACTGCTTACGCCCTATATAACAGGTATAAAAAAGGTTATATACTAATGCTTATGCGTCTTAAAGGCATAATATAAGGTATCTAGAGTAGTGTATAGAAGGCACTATAAGAAGTGCTAAGACTGTAGTATTCTCTTTCTTGCTAAAGAGCTCTAGATAGAAATGCTACGTATATAGGAGAGAGACAATACAACACTGCTAAACAACAACTTAGTTTTAAGCTTAATAGATTTAGATACTAGTACTAGTTCTTACACAGATAATCTAATCCTTCTACTATAGGCGTAATATTGCTATAAGTCTAAAGAAGTAAACAAATAGGGTATGTACTATTACTTATAGGCTAAGTTCTTGTCTAACATCCTAAGGTACTTAGAACTACTAACTACTAATAGAGGAGATTAATATATACTAGAGTCTAGAATAAGAGCAGATAAAAAGGATTAAGGAAGTCCTTAAGAAGAAGTACAATATTAACATTAGTAACTCTATATTACAGGCTAAACATAAACTTAAGACAATGTTTATAGATAAGCTTTAGCTAGAGTACTACTATATATACCCTAATAGGTGTATTGTGTTTACTAGCAACTACGCTTAGGAAGTATTCTGTCTAGAATGTAAAAGCAGATGTTACCTTAACAGCACAGACAAGGCTGTAAGATAATAGTAGTATATACCTCTAATACCTTAATTACTTATCTAGTACGCAGATAAAGATTAAGTAAGACAGCTCTGTGTTTATAAAGAGGAATTTGTAATAGATAATCTACCTATAGACATTAGAGATGTCTTTAATAGGGTGTAGTTTTGCATATACTACTCTTAGAGCTATTTTAACAACACACGCAACCTAGTATTATGCCTATCTCTTAATAGTATAGGCTTAGTAAAGAACTAACTATATAGACTTAAGCTTACGCTAGTTGTGTTGTTTAATCTTAACCTATATCCTAGCATCTATAATAAAGAACAGAACTTACTTACCTTCTTACTTATTCTGTAGTCTTTTACAGTAAGCAGGATTAATACTTAGTTATACCCTCTGCTACAGAAGCTTTAAAATCTACAAACTAGCATCTCTTATATATAGGATGTATACTTAGAGCAGCGTTTTACTCTTAAAGCACACGTTATTCTAGTTACTAGTATTTAGTACTTTGTACTATATAAGACATATCTAACGTGTATACAAGTAACAGCCTAGCTATTACAGATATTATAGGCACAAAATTACTAGGTAAATCTAAAGTAGAGTGCTGTATATACAGTTATGTTAGTACGCTCTATAATAAGAAGTACTACTATTTAAACAGAAACACTATTTACCTAAGCCTACAACCTAATCTCCTGTAAGTAATAAGACAGGTAATATTACTATAATATACTACTACCTAGGCTGCCTATAGGGAGCTCTAGCAAGACAATAGTATTATACACAGATCTGCACTCTTAGATATACCTACTATACACTTCCTTTGCAGTTTTCCTATTAATGTTATACACTATATATATATAAATATACCTAGTTACTTATATAATCTCTAGGACACAGAGTTAAAGAGTAGAAGTGTTGCAGTGCACAGTATTATAAAGTCCTGCTAGATTTCTATTAATAAAGGCATTAAAGACTCTAAAGAGAACATTCTAATATATGTATATTAAGCGCCTTAACTTATATTACAACGCAGGACATTTATATCTACTAACTAGCTATCCTTTTTTTAGTGCTACAGCACGCCTACTATGTATAAATCTCTACTGCCTGTATACACTAAAAACTTTCTATAATACAGGAAGCTTCTTTGCCTAGTTTAATAGCAGAGCTACAGCGCTACTAATATTAATAAGGTAAGGCGTATATATATAGAGTTTATCTAGCAGTATAAGTATATATATTATAATAACAACTTAAACTAGCTATAGGCGTGCATAATTTAAGTCTACTTCTTATTGTATATTATAGACTGTATTATAGATTTTAGGTTGCTAATGTACTACTAGTAGTATATAATAGAGAGGTTTATACAATTCTTTAGGATAATTACTTTATCTCCCTTATAGAAGTATTAAAGTGTCTAGATTAACCTTATTACCCTTAAATATGTCTGCTTTACAAACTTTATACAGTATGTATAAGTGCTAACTAATAATGCAGATCCTTCTAACTAGAGTAAGATTAGCCTCCTATACCTAATAGGTAAGCTACTCTCTTAAGAATAGCAGGCTTAGCTCTAAAGATCTGCAGCAGAACATTAGTAGGAATATACTACTATATTGCCTAGTAACATAGTTATGTATGCTGCGTACTGTCTAAGTAATAATAACCTTATTGCTACTATTAAAAGTAAGAAGAGAACTCTTTACTAGTAGCACAGAGCTTATATTATATATATACGCAACACATTACTAGAGACAGCGCAAGAGCAAGGCAATCTGCATTTTGCAGTTGTTATCTACTTCCTCCTAGATCCTGCTAACAGTAGCAGGTAGGTATATGCTAGGAAGCTAACTGTGTTACTAATAAGAAAGCGTTACTCTAATAGACAGCACCTGCTAGCTGTACTACGTAAAATACTTAGATTTAGCGCTCTATTTACCTACTAGTAGGGTACTAACAACTTCCTGTAGATACCTATAGGTAATATTATTAACTTAGTAGAGATTATTACTACTTATAGCAAATAAGGGCAGTAGAAGACTAAACGTTATTAGATTATTAACTAGTGCAGGCTTGCAGAATTAAACCCTAGCTAGAGCTCTACTACTACTACTATACTTTGTTCTAAACAAAAAGCAGAACTAGACTAATATACCTTCTACTAAAACAATTCCTATAATAGAAACCTGCTACACTAAGCACTGTTATATTTGCCTTCTGCTACTATTTCTAGTAGTATAAAAATAAAAAAGAAGAGTAGAAGTTTATATGTCTTAGGTCTTCTGTTCTTATCTAGGAAGCCTATAAAGATAGTTATGCAGATACGCAATAGCTAACTCTCTGTATATTAAAATACCTCTACTACTATTTCTAGTAATATAAAGGTAAAAAAAGTCTGTAGAATAGTGCTTATATTAGGTTGTTTATCTTTATCTCTAAAACTAACTAAAAAGGACATGTAGATATAAAATAGCTAACTCTCTCTAGATTAAAACATTTATAAGGGGTATTATATCTGTTAATTCTACTAGCTCCTTTCTATTAAAACCTCTACACAATATAAAAGGTTAGTAACAACTATAACATACTGCTGTTACTGTTGTCTAACAGAAACTTTAGACTAAAAGAAAAGTCTATCTATAAAATATTACTGTTTCTGCCTTACTAAAGCATTTAGAGCTAACTAAGCTAGCATCTAAAACCTTAATATACATAGCCCTCCTTAGAAGTTTACCTTTATAGCTCCTGTTTACCTTTATATAGAGTTTTTAAAGTAAAACCTAATTTTAGTTACTACTCTTTAGCCTAGACTAAAAATAGAAATCTAGTGCTTTATAAGTGCAGTTTCTTCTCTGTTAGAACGCTAAAAAAAGACTAAAATTGTATTTAAAGCTATTTATACTAGAAGACCTTTCTTACTAAAGTTAATAGTCTAAACCCTTATTAAGACTAGAGGAGAAATACATTTCTAACGCTTTAAGCTGTATAAAATCCTCTAAAACTTACACACTAAAAATTTATAGTGCCCTGCTTCTAGCTCTTTAACTAGCTTAAAATCCTTTAAAACCTAAGCACCTAAAATAGTCTAAACCCTT
>SATZ01000836.1:0-11625 GCA_004335205.1 Ascochyta viciae-villosae | reverse complement strand
TAAAGTCCTACATTGTTAAAGCCTATCTATAAGGCTATTTGTCTGCTAAGTGCTAAAGAGGTAAAGAAAAACTAAAATAAGGCAAAAAATTAAGTATTATGTTTTAGTGTATATTACACCTAAAAAATTATTTATGTATATTACACTTAAAAATAGCCTCTAGATTAAGGAGAGTTATTGTGTATAAAAAAAGACAAGTAAAGATAAAAGAAACTAAATCCTAAAATTACTTCTTCTCTATCTTCTTATTATTATTATCTTTAGAGTTTATAATAGCATTAGACTTAACAACCTTTACTGCCTTCTAACAGGTAGAAACCCTAGTAGGTACCTGTAGAGGCTTTAGGTCCTTCTTAGCCTTAGCTTTTAGTTAGGCTTTTAGTTTAGGTATGTTTATTATCTTCTGCTTCTTTATCTCTAAGGCTGCTTTATTAGGTTATATGTCTTATAGGCGCTTTACAGAGCGTAGTTTAGTAGGCGTTATAAGAAGCTGTGTTGTAGATAGAGCACTACCCTTACGTGCTGTAGGCTTACCTATATTTAGTAGCGTGCTAAATATACTCTGTCCTATCCTAGTAGACGCACTAAAGCTCTTAGAGGATAGGCTAAATCTACCTCTGCTACCTAGTGCTTGCATAGAGGGAGCACCCTTAGCCTTAGCTATAATATCCTTAGCTAAGTCTAACTTAACAGTAACGTTAGTATAGTAAGTACCTTAGCTACAGCAAATAGGCATAAAGAGATTATTATTATTACCTTTAAGTAGACTATACTTACTACCCTAAGGTGTCTATAGAGAGGATAATAAAGAGACTAGAGAGGAATCTAGGCGTGCGTTGTAGCTAAGAAGTTTATCCCTATACTTAAACTTATTTGTTTAGGCACGCCCCTTTTTAGCTCTTCTAATAGCATCTAGCCTATTCTTACTCTTAGAAATTATAGTATACGTATTCTTATAGAGCAAGCTGTCTAGGTTAAGGTATAAAAGAAACTAAAGTAGTACTAAGGAGCTCTTGTTTTACTACATCTTACTTACTATTAATAAGATATTAGCTAATACGCGTAGGCAGTTGTCTTTAGTAGGCAGCTGCTTAAGAGGAGTAGAAGCAGCGTTCTTATCTACACTGCTAATAATAGCTAAATATAAGGTAAGGTATATAGCTAAACTGTTGTAAAGGCGTGTAATCTGCAGCTCTAACAAGCAGCTAGACTAGAAAATAAAGTTAAGAATATTATCTAAGGCTAATTACTATTAGCGTATATAACTAGATAATAAAGGAAAGACAGAGAGGGGAGCAGAGAAACTCTAGGTTTTCTGTAAAGCTAAAGTTTCTCTGCCCCTCTTTAGGGATAGAGAATAGACTTATATAAATTAGGGTTATGTAGATACTTAGGCAGAAAACCTTTACTTGCCTTATATATTAGTTAGCCCTTTACTATAACAAAGCCTGTTAGCAATATAAGGTTGCAGTATTAGACGCTCTCTTAGTTATTCTTAACACTAACGCTATAGGCCTTTATAAGTAGCTTAGGATTAATACTAGTAGCTACTTATAGCAACACCCTACGTGTATTAGATAAGGTAATATTAGCGTTGTAAGTTGCGTTATTATAGAATTTAATAATTAGACAGTTCTTACACTGTCTAATATACATAATCTGCCTATAGCACTAGATAAATATAGGGTGTATAGGTATTAGGCTAGTTATAATAATATAGCAACAGCTCTACTAGTAGTTAGTACCTGTATTTTAATTTATACTGTTAATAAGAAGTTTAATTTTATTAGAGTCTAGTTTGCTGCTAGACTAAAAGGTAGCAACTAGGCTGTTAAATTATGCTACTATGCTTGCCTTGTTCTTAGCAGCAAACTGCAACATCTGTGCGCAGGATTTAATACTAGTAAAGTTAAGCAAACTGTTAAGAATCTCCTGCTTAAGGGGATTCTGTGCAAAGATAAGTACCTTCTCTTTCTAGATTACGTTAATGTCTATAACCTAGGCTAGGATTAGTCTAATGTGCTCTAATTGCGCAGCAAAATAGTTAATAAGGGCGCTAGTCTCTTTTATAGAAGGCACGTTACTGTTAGAGGTAGCTATTATATTCTTAATACCTTATTTATTAGCGTAGAGCTTAATATTAACTAGAAGAGTGTAGATATACTTGCAGTACTAGTGCTTATTATAAAGCCTACTTTAAGAGGCAATAGTAGGGTTTTTAGTTACGTTGTGTATACTATTAGTATATAGGAGCATTAGACAAAAACTTCTAAGGTTGTATTTACGCAAAACGTTACTGTTAATTTATCTCTTACTTAAATCCTTATTGTAAATCTACAGCTTCTTAGTAAAATAAGCCTTACTAAGATTGTAAATGTTCTAGTTATCTATGTTATTGTTAAAGGAAATGCGTACAGCCTTGTAGTCTAGTAGCAGATTACCTATAGTATAGATATTACTATTAGAGTAAGTTACGCACTAAGAGTTATAGTTAATTTTATAAGTAATCTTACTCTAGATCTTACAGAGCGCTATGCCTTAGTAGGCAAGAGAATTATAGATAGTAACAAAAGTAGTAAAGGCCTTATACGTAAGTATAAAGCAGGCGTCCTTTAGTAAGGTATCTTTATTATATAGATTGCGTAAGAGCCCTAATTAGTTCTGTTTAATAGCCTCTTTGTTTAATACAGAGCTTTATATTAAAGCTAAGAGACCTCTAAAACCTTATACAGAGTATAGCACTAGGGTAGTAGTTAGTAGTAGATAAAAAGACACCTTTAGGTTGCAGATAGCAATTAAGAAGGTTAATTCTATATTTTAGGCTACCTAACACTTATTAATAATATAAGTGCAGACTAACCCTTTAAGGTTACTAGGAAAACTAGACAGGCAGTAACCTTTAAGTACGTAGTGCTTAGCCTCTTCTACCTTCTTAAACTTATCTAGGTGCAACTTAATAAGATAATTAGCAACAGCGCTAGGCCTATATTAACTAGCTAGAGTCTAGTATAATGTAATAATAATAGTGTAGTTTGCTATCTAGCTATTAAAGATTAAGTAGTTATATATAAGCACCTCTGTTAGCTGTGTGCTACTAGGTATATAAGCAGACTTATCCTTCTCTGCCCTATATATAAGGATGTAGAAGACCTTTAAAAAGGCAACTGCGTTACAAACAGCCTAGTTAACTAGATAAGCTTTAGTTACCTAGAAATAAACCTTAGGTTTACCTATTGCGCTTAAACATGCCTAATCTTTAGCCTAGTAATGTATGTTTTCTGTAAATAAGCGCTTGTTTATAACCTATAAAAATGTTAGCTGTTGTTTATAGCGCAATAATTACACTCTATATTGCCTAGGCACTACTACTATAATAAAAGAAAGGGAGGAGAAGAGGGGACAGGGAAACTCTAGGTTTTGCCTAAATGCTAACAGTTAGAGTTGCCCTAATACCTCTTAGGTAGAAAGTACTTATATTAAGAAGGAAAGCAAAGGTAAGGTTAGTCTTTCTAGTACTAGTAGTAAGGTATTCTATAAATCCTTTTAGTAAGAGGTTGTCTCTAATACTTAAATCTATTACGTCTCTAGCTTTATATACGCTAATAACCTAGTCCTAGAACAGTTCTGTTCTAGCGTTCTAGCTAGAGATTAGCAGTTATAAGTGTTTCTTAATGTAAAGAAGAGAAAGAGATTTGTAATACGTCTTAGCAGACGCAATCTTTAGAGTAGATAAGGCAGTAATTTACTTCTGTTATGCATAAAAGCTGCCTTTATTTATATGCAGAGCATAGTTATCTCTAGTACTGCCTAGGCCTAAGCTCTGCACTAATAGGTCTATTTAAGATAAATTAACCTTAAAGACTAGATTACAGCTAATGTTAACAGTGCTATCCTTCTCTAGCGTAGTAGTGTTGCAGAGATAGTCTATAAGAGACTTTAGCTCCCTATTATTTATCTTCTAGAAGTAATAGATAGTTATAAGCACTTAAAACTAGGTAACTTGCCTTATAACCTCCTCTTCTAATATGTGTAAGGCACTAGACAACGTCTAATAGCTAGTAGACAAGTAGTCTAAAGTAGTTGTAGGGCAACTAGAAGAGGCTAGAGAAGTTAACTAGTAGGCACCTTGTAATACTAGAGCTACTACGTTAATTAGTAATCTATACGCAAGAAAAGTGTTAGGAAAGAGAGGAGATTAGGGAAACTCTAGGTTTTTAAGACCTAGAGTTTCCCTAATAGGTCTAGTAAAAATAGAGTGTACTTACTAGGTGTTAGCCTACTCTTATTAGTAGTAAGCGTCTTCTTATAAGCCTGCTTAAACGCTAGAGAGGTATTCTTAAAATTAATTGCATAGCTATCTTCCTAATTAACATCTCTATTGTAGTTAATGCTAATAAGGTAGTTACTGCTAATAGTGTATGCTCTATCTGTACTCTTAACCTAATAAAACTACTTACAGTATAGGTTCTTAGAGATGTTGTTACTAACAAGATTTAGAAGAGCTTTACTAGTAGGGATAGGCTTAACTTAGAGATAATCTAGGTAGCTTATCTTATACTACTTGTAGATCCTGTTAAGGTTTAACAATATAACTAAGGTAGGTAGCTTAGTATGTTACAGTAGCTTATTAGTTTTAGTTGTTTCTTATTAGAAGTAAGGAGGCTTTACCTGCTAAACAGGTAAAGAGCTAAATAGATAAGTAACTACTAGGTTGCAGTCTACTAGAGTAGCAGAGGGGTTTTAGGCAGATGTATCTATACTACCCTCTTAAGCAGGCAGACTAATATAGCAGCTCTTACTCTTATTACCTTTACTCTTATATATCTGTTTATTACAGAGACTAGAAGAAAGGCGTTCTAGCTCTTCTTTAGATAAGATACTATTATTATTACTGTTTGCCTCTCTATTAGCTTTGTCTGCATTATCCCTGCTAGAGGTAATAGCTTTGTTAATAGTTAACGTTGTTTTCTAGTAGGCAGATAAGAGAAGGAGCAGTGCCTATACACAGTTAACGCATATATTAACTAGAATTCTAGAAGCTTAGTAAGGGCTTATATTTATCTTAAATAGCTTCTAGACAACTTAGATAATAAAGCCTATAGTAAACTCCTAATAGCCCTAGGAAGCCTGCTTAGACGTATCTATTAATACAGCTAACACTTTAAGTTAAGTGTCTAGGTTGTTTAAAATCTTAACAACTGTAGCTAACTTACACTGCCTAACCTCTGTCTCTAAGAGCACTAGCTCTTCTTTAAAGAATTTAAAGAAGAGTAAAACATACTAGTCTACTAATGCTTAAAATACTACTAATAATTGCCTAAAATAGGGTGCTAGGGATATAAAGGACTAGTATAGCTTATACATAGGGCAATCTGTAGGTAGTAGCATAGCTGCCTTACTTAGTACTGCTAAAGAATAGTATAGTGTAACTAACAGCTAACTCTGTACCTTTGCCTTATTATCTAATTTACCTTCTAGGTTGCTTAAGCTAATAAGGATTAGTGCCTAGGAATTATCTCCTGTTATAGTAGTGTTACCTACCTTAACTTAGCTGTCTTATGCTAAATCTAGACCTGTAATACTGTTAAGAAGAGTACTATTATATAGCAGGGTTAAAGTTTACAGCACTAGTTGTTCTATAGCAGTACTATTAAGCGCACCTATAGTGTGTTTATCCTGCTTATTACTAGAAGAGGAAGGCAATTTAAAGTTAAACAAGTATTTAGAGGGGGTATTACTTTAGTATATAGAAGAGTAGAAGTAAGGCTTATAATTACTATTATGCGTAAACTCTTTAAATAGTGCTACTTCCTGCTGTTATTAGCCTTGCGTAGACAATAGGTAAGCAGTAGAGACTTTAATATCTAAAGTATACTAGCTTACGTAGTTAGGTTCTAAAGCTATAGTAGTAGAATAGTAGCTGTACGTGTTAGTATAGCAAATAGCTAAGACAACAAACTACACTTACTATAGTTAACAGACAAGTTACAACTAGAAAACGTGTAGTATACCTGTAATACTGTGCTATAACCTAAAAGTATAGTTAGACAAGGGGAGGTAGGTAAACTCTAGGTGTTAGAAAACCTAGACTTTCCTTAAGAGACCTACTGCTCTTAAGGGCCTATTAGGGGGAGAATTAGTATAAGAAAAAAGGAAATCTAATTACAGAACTGCAGTTAAGTAAAAAGACGTAGTAGAGTAAGAAAAGAAACAAAAACTAAAGCAATAAAAGTTAAAAATTATTAATAAATCTAAGAGAGGTAGCTAGTAAAAGGGCTCTAGGTGTTATAGTTCCTTAAGCAACCTAGTAAAAGGATCTAATATAGGTAATGCATATTAGCAACACTCTAACAGTGCTAAACGTATGCAAACAAGGCGCAAAATTTATATGCAGTACTGTACTGTTTGTATATACTAGTAGGTGTATATAAGGAGCGTAGGGGGGGCTAGAGAATCTCTAGGTCTAGGTTATTAGACTTAGTTAAATTAAACTTAGTTAAATTAGACTTCTGCCTGCAGTTGTTGCTATTAATAGGTAGACTTATAGAGGGTAAAGTAGAGGAAACTGTTAAAGGAAAGGAGGGAGAGGAGAGAAGTCTTATATAGTACTCTTATAGGTCTAAGCTTCTTAGTGCAGAACGTCTAAACCTAGAGATTCTCTAATCCCCTCTCTATACTATAGGTGTAATATAAAGTATATAGTATAGTTAGTATAAGTGTCTAGGTTTTAACAAGCTTATAAACCTAGAGTTTCTTTAGCTCCTTCTACAGCCTATAGCAGATGCACATAACATAGCATAGTAGTTACCTTTAGTTAATATTAGATAGGGCTAGCGTAAGTAAGTTTTTATAGCAAAATAATATGCTTACTACAGTATTAACTAGGGTAGAGAAAATAATTAAGTTTGTATAGAATATTATTATTTTCTATAGAAAGCATAGTTAAGAGAGTGTTGATTTTTAGCACGTTGTTATTAGGGCTAGGAGTATTAATACTTAAATAGCATTTTATATGCATCTAGGTTATCTCTAAGGCAGTATATTTGCGTAAACTAGTTTAGATCTAAACACACTTAGCCTACTTTATAGTTGTCTCTATATTCCTCTACGCTTTAGAAGTACTTACTAAAGTTAGTAGTGTACTGTCTAGGTAATCTAGGTGTCTAATCTAGGAAGCTGCTGCGTTTAGTATAATCTATCTATACTTCTCTTATACTAGCAACATTTTCCTATAGGTATACCTATATATCTTAAATAGCATATTTATTATTGCACTAAACTGTAGTTAGAGGCTGTATACGCGTTTTCCTAGTCCTGTCTATATTCTATTTTAGGCAGTAGTTAGCTAGCATAAGATAGAACTAGCATTATCCTTTGCCCTATTTGTTTCCTAGCTCCTAGCAATATTTGCTAATAATAGATTCTAGAAATTTACTTTCTAAGCAGGCTGTTCTAGTATATGTAAAACTTATATAGCTTAAGAAACACATAACGTAATATAAACTCTAGAACTGCTGTGTTGCTAGTAGCTTAGTTAAGAACAGACGTTCTTATTCTAATGCGTTTGTGTTGTGTTAATACATATTATACTTAAGTTCCCTTTCTTATTTAGCTAGTTTATATTATAGCAGTAGAGAACTAGTTTACGTTTAAGAATGTTTATAGTCTAGTTGTATTAGTAGTTTTTTATTTTACAGATAAGAAGAGTTTACCTATATCTATTAGTAATTACTTCTTTATAACAGGTGTAAGGCAGACTATCTCTTTCTACCTTAGTGTTAGTGTATTTAGGCTTAACAGCATGTAGCTGTAGTATGCTAGTATAACAGAACTGCTACTACTTAGTGTAGATAACAGCTAGTCTAGACATAGACGTGTAGGGCTATATGCATTTATTAGTTGTATAGGTTAAGTATAGTAAGTAGGTATAGCTAATGCTAAAAACTCCTTGCTAGTTAGTTCCTTACGTTCCTAGTGCAAGTCTTGCTTATATCTAGTGTTTAATAGCGTATAAAACGTCTTTTAACATACGTTACACTTTTCTTCTTCTTTCTTATATATGTTTTAACTAAGTTAGTTGTTAAAATACGCGTCTAGTACCTTCCTTCTATATACTAGTAATGTTCTGCTAATTTACGCAAATTTAGCTATAGACCTCTTTACGTCTAGTTCTACTTTATTATAGTATGTGTTTAGTATACTATATCTAACAATAAGCTAAGCAACGCATTATAACCTATCTCTTCTGCCTTATCTACTTTTTTACGTCTAGTTAATTAAATGCTTAGGCAACCTAAATTAGAATACAGCTAGGAGAAAGTCTGTGTAAACGCTAGCTGTAAAAGCGCTTATTGCAATAAAGATACCTAATCTATTCTTAAAAAATCTAGCCTATATACTAGTCTTCTCTTCTTCTAATAACTTGCTGTAAAATTGCTTATATTGTAATTACTTAGTAAGTTTGTCTACTATAGCCTAGCTGTTAATATAGACAAGGATTTTCTAGAATTTTACAACTTCTTGTTAGATATATTACACTATCTGTTTTGTTAACATTAGATTAGTTCTGTTAATAGTCTGTACTTTGTATTACAGATTACTCTGCACTGTTAGTTTACAGAATACTATAGTATTACTTAGTATACTAAGAAGTTAGAATGTATTGCGTTGTTCTTTAAATAGGACAGTTGCTAACAGTAATGTTATATAGGTAGTATACTGCGTAATAGTTTAAAGGTTGCGCAGATAAGGTTAAAATTATATATTAGATAGTAAGATGTAATAGAACTTATTAACTACAATCTACTCTAATTTACCTGTAGCGCTTATACGCTAGGTAAATAATACAAATACACTGTTGCTAATACTCTTAGGCATTACTAGTATAATAGACGCTGTTTTATTATAGTAACTATATTTCTACACTAATATGCGTATACACAATACCTTACAGGCTCTAATAATGTCTAAGCAGAGTACAGTTAAGGAAATAATTATAATAGTCTGTCTATATCCTAGGTAACATAATAGTAGCAGGAAGAGTAGGCTTTTACTAGACCTAGTACTAGTAATATAGACAATAATAGGGCTGCTAGTTATTATAGAACTAAGAGCTTACTCTTGCTAACCTTAAAATTAAGTATATTATCTATAATTCTCTTGCAGTAAGAAGGGAAGGTAAATGTCTATCTGCCTAGACAGTTGCTCCTATAGTGTTTATTGCTAGTTATATTGTTTAACTGCTTTATTACTCTTAAGTAGAGTAGTAAACTGTAGTACCTTATACTACTAGGTAGAGGTTTTAAAATGTGCTTTAGCTAGGTATTATTTCCTAGTAAACACTTTAGTTATATCTAACGCATAGACTATATAAGCTGTTTCTAGTAAGTGTCTAGCTTACATTTCTTAAGCTTCTGCTTTAGCTTCTTTAATTATCTTATCTACTTCTTCTCTAGACAGCTCTTTTAGTAGCCTATTATTACTTTTAATTTTGCGTCTAAATACAATAAGCAGATGCTAAAGAGTACTAATGTTAATTTCTTATCCTATCTAACATAGGGTTGCCTGTTAAATAACAAAGCTTAGTAGCTTAGACACTTTATATTGTGTTCTATCCTGTTTAGACTACAGAAAGCTGCTTATAGCTTAGAGGTAGTAGTATTCTTAATAGTCTTTAGCAACCTAATGCTGTATTATAATATAGAATAGGCAAATAAGCTACAAATACTATACTAGTAACGCACTAACTTCTCTAGGTAGGAATTAATACACAGTCTTTAATAACTTATTACAGTTATATCCTTTATAGTAGTAAGGAACAACAGTAACAAGCCTGTTAAAAAGGAATATATTGTGTAGGCTGTTAGTTGCTAAGTTCTTATGTTAAATACTAAGGATCTTAGTTCTACAGGCAGGTTAGCTACTTATAAGGTAGATAAGTAACAATAAGTAACTAAGAAAGCTTTAGACCTTATTGCAGTATTATTTAATCTACATTAGGTCTCTTAGGTTAGATATAGCTGTCTTCTTAAACGTTCTACTATTAACTACTTAGAGCATTTATTTAGGGACAAAACCCTAGTATTCTTAGAGAGGTAGTAACAAGGGAGTAAATGCGCTGTATCCTAGTGTAGACTTAGTAGCTTGCTCTTTAATCTTGTCCTATAGTATAGAGGGTAGTTAGTCTCTCTACTTTACAAAGGCTAGCTTATATAAGAGTAAAGATGCTTACTTATATTTATTCTACACTATATTCTTTATCTGCTCTAAGTTAGTCTTTACTAAACGTACAGTAACAGAGTTACTATTCTAGTATATAAATATATCTAGGTTCTCTCTATATTAAAAGCGGCTTACGTATCTAGCTGTTATAATAAGCTAGTTTATTAGGGTTAGATATTCTGTAGATAGATAATTATACACCTATTTCTTAAACTTGTTAGTAATAGAGTAATTAGAATCTTTAGTGTAGCCTTAGTTTTCTGTTATGTTAAACTTATTAACTAAGTCTTCTACTTCTTCTTAGGTAATACACAGCTGTGTTAATGTAGAATACTCTTCTCTAGCCTCTCTATTATAGCCTACAATTTTGTCTTAATACTGCTAGATAGCAGCAAGTCTAGCTATTTTTTTAAGCGCTAATAGGTCTATAGCAAAGTTATATACTTTGTAAAATTTATATTTGCTACTTAAAATAGATAGGATAGTAATAGGAGTTACTATAGCTAGTTTAAGGTTATCTATTTATACTGTTTGTTAAATAAGAGATAACTAGAAATTATAGCAGAGAAGTTTAGTAGTATTAAGCACAGTACGCTAATAATGTTCTTATATAGAAGGTATTTGCCTACTTAATCTATGCAAGTGTTCCTAAAGTGCGTCCTATAACTTCTGTTAGTGTAGCTGTAGATAGGGAAGTTGTTTAGATAAAGACAAGGATTAGCGTGTATAATAGAAAAAGGTAAATATTTTCTATAAATAGATAGTGTAGTGCAGGTTAAAGTTTTAGTAAGTCTTTAGAGGGAATAGGAGTATATCTATATAATACTCCTGTATTACTCTAATTCTAATGTATTAGGAGGTAACAGTAGTAGTGTTTTGCTAGGTACAAACTATACTCTTAACAGAGGAGTATAGGAAGAAAAGTAATAGTTTATTATCTAGGATTAGAGGTTTAATTGTTGTAATAGCAGCATTCTAAGATTTAAATTAGGCTAGAATTTTAAGAAATTAGGTATAGGCTAGCTATAGGTTAGTTTGTAGGTTAGGCACTGCAGGTATACTGCTTATCTGTTCCTGTTAATCCTATTTTGCCTATTATAATACACTTTCTAGTTGCAGTTGTAATTCCTCTAACGCGCTTAGGTTTTTATTATTGTTTTTAGCTGTTATTACGTTTAAGTCTAGCTATAGGGTTTACTTGTTAGTTAATGTTGTTTAAGGAGAGGCTGTTAGAGGTAGATTAACATAATTAGGTTCTTTAACATAGAAGAACTAGGTAACACTAAGTTATACTACCTCTTTAGAGACAGTAATAAAGAATCTTTAGCTGCAGACTAGGGATATCTAGTCTAGATACTACTTATTAGCTAAGGTTGCATTAGCATCTTTAGTAGAGGAGAGTAA
>SATZ01000835.1:0-11651 GCA_004335205.1 Ascochyta viciae-villosae | reverse complement strand
CGCTTCCTATTTTAGAATTACCTAGTCTAGTTAGTCTAGGTCTTCTAGATTAGGGAAGAAAGTAGTCTGTCCTCCTATTTCCCCCCTACTTTCTTTACAAGGTAGTGTAGTAATATTATTATTCTAGAGAATTACTAATTTATAGAGCTTATATTATATATAAAGAACGCTTATAAACTTCTTAAATACTCTTATAATCTTATCTAATAACTTAGCATAGATTAGATAGGTATAGATCTATCTAATATTCTTATCTTTGATTAGCAACATTTATTCCTCTTCTAGATGCCTCTTAGGTATATTTAAGAGATTCTTTAAAATCTACAAGTATAGCTAGAGAGATTACTCTTTTAGCTTTCTAGATATAGCTTAGCTAGTATAAGTTATAGTATAGTATTTATACTAATAATAGAAGATGCTCTTAATTCTTATATTTTAGGTGTTTATTACTAGTACCTAGAGTACTATAGGTTCTAGATACCTAGCTTAGGCGTGCTATAGATCCTTATTATTAGATCTAAGGTAGGTAGTGTATAATATAAGCTTCTAGGTAGATAGAGTTACGCTTATTATAGTTAAGTAAATTATTAGTAGCTTTTATTCTATAAAAGTAAGCTTATAATAGCGCGTTAGAGTAGCTAATACAATGCTTTTCTATAATAAGCTAAAACGCAGTATTAAATCTAATCCTAACTACTATACACCTACTTTCTTTAAAACAAGCTTCTAATATAATATTAATATAAAAACCCTCTACTATAGTAACATTGTAAAAGATTAGATCTTCTGTACGTTCTCTGCTCTCTCTATATAGCACTTTTTTTATTACTCTAGTACTAGTGCCTAAGATTAGAAAGGTTTAGGTACTAGCTTCTATATATATAAGCTTCTTAGCCTTCTAGAAAGTAGTAGAGTTAATAAGCTAAAGCTTATTAACTTAGTAGAGAGCTGCTCTGTTATTAATAATTATACTGTTTAATAAGAGATAAGCGTTAAAATCTATAGTTAAGTAGATCCTATACTCTATAGGTTAAGGTACTATTAAGTTAAAGTCTATTAGTACTACTGCAATTAACTTAGAATAGTTATTACTGCTTATTATAGCGTTACTATTCTTTATCTACCCCTTCTTAATAACCTTATTCTTCTAGTCCTTGTACTTAGGTTAGTTAAGGTGTTTTAGAGTCTCTTTCTTAATATAATTACTAGAGGTAAATAGTTTACCTATAAGAGCTCTCTCTAACAGGTTATAGTTAATTAGCTTCTAGCAGTGTAATTATCTATATAGGTAGTTAATCTTCTCTTAATTAGATTAGTTGCTTAATAATAACTATGTCTAAGCTAGTTAACGTATAGTAGCAAATACTCTACCTAAGCTATAAGGAGCTTAAATAGAGTAATTCTAAAGAAGACTTAAATATACTCTGCTAACTTTATCTAGAGTAAGTGTCTTATTACCTAGTACTAAGTTCTAGATAATAGAATGTTTTATAGCCCTAGACTAGTCTAAGGCTATCTTAAATAATAAGTCTAAGAAGTTATATACTATAAGCTTACCTTCTATATTAGTAATCTTAAGAGCTTTACCCTTACTGTACAGAAGGTTCTATTTCTAGTACTATTTCTCCAGATTCTGCTAACCTTACCTAGCCTTCTAGAGATAAGCTTAGTACTAGGCACGTACTAAATTCTTCTTACTAGCATTAGATAGAGCTAACTTCTTCTTTAGCACCTTAATTAGAGCTTAGAAAGTTAACTTCTCTTCTTTAATAAGTGTTATTATTACACTAGTAAATAGGTACAGCGTACTATAGAGTATAGTAGGTGTAGAGTAGAAGCTGTATAGACTAGTAGTAGAGGTAGAGTAGAGGCTGTATAGACTAGTAGTAGGTGTAGAGTAGAGGCTGCATAGGCTAAAAGTAGGAGCAGGGTAGAGGCTGCATAGGCTAGAAGTAGAAGCAGAGTAGAAGATGCACAGCCTAGTAGTAGAGGCAGAGTAGAGGCTACACAGACTAGTAGTAGAGGTAGAGTAGAGTAGAGTAGAGTAAGAGTAGGTAGTGCGCTTATCTTAGTTCTAGCGTTAAATATATATATCTAATATAAGTAGTAAAGGTACTAGAAGACTAGTATTAGGTAAGTAATAGTTATTACAGCTATTTATTACAGTTATAATTTATTATAGTTATAGTAAGAGCTGGTTATTACAGCTATTTATTATAGTAAGAGATAGTTATTACAGCTATTTATTACAGTTATAGGGAGAGGAAGTTATAACAGCTATTTATTACAACTATAAATCTAGGATTTACTAGTACTGTATTAGCTTAGCTCTTTTCTAAGGTCTTACTTCTTACTAAGATAGTATTACTAGAGGCTCTTTCTTAGTACTACTAGTTTTATCTTCTACCTCTATAACCTCTTTATTTTTACTTATACAATTATCTATATCTTTACTTAAACAAACCTCTATATTAGCTCTAGGGTAATCTTCTATATCTGTACTAGAACAAGCAGGTAGCTTAAAAAGATTCTCTACTTTATCTAATTTAGGGCCTGCTTCTTTCTTCTTCTCTTCTTACTACTACTCTAGAGAGAAATAATCCTTAAGAATTATAATCTAGTGTATCTTTATAGCCTTAAGCCTGCGCTGTTAATTTCTAATTATATCTCTTACAGTGTTAAACACTTACTTAACTTCTACTTCTATAAGTAGTACTAAAAGTATATCTTTTGCTAAATAAGCAAGTTATAGGTAATCTATAGTATTTATCTTCTAGTATTCTAGCAGATTAAAGTTTTCTACTAGTTAAATAGGAGGAGTGCTAAGATAGGCCTTACCTTTCTGCTAAGTTTAACACCTATTTGTATTAGATAAACCTAAACTTAAGAAGCTCCTGCTAGCTTACTAGCTAGTTGTTGCTAGCCTTTAAAACTAATTATCTTCTTAAAATTACTAGAAAGGAGTGTTTAATACTACTATAGAGCTACTAGGACTAATGCTGTTATAACGCGCTATATAGTTAAAGAAACAGTCTTAGTATATATATTTATTTTAGAAGTCCTAGGTGTTGTCCTAAGCAGATAGTTAGTAGAGAACTGTAATAACTAACTTTAATAACTTTACCTTATATACAGTAAGCTTCTGTGTTAGATCTAAGATAGTTGTATAGTTAAATAAGAAACCTTAACTCTTACCTGTTCTTAAATAATACTTAGATAGTTTTACAGTACCTATTTCTGCAGCTGTCTTTATACCTCTAAGCTAATCTAAGTTATTAGCTTAACTAAAGTTGTTACTAACCTTATAGATTATCTAATCTAGGTGATTAAATAGTTAGTTGTATATTATCTAGATAAATAGAATTTGCAGTCTTTAAGCACTGCTTAGAGAATTAGTTACTTTTTTAAATTGTTATAGTATTTTCATAACAGCCTATAGGCGCTGCTACTTAGTTACTATAAGTTAAAGTTTCTTAAGGTCTTTAAATTAGCTTCTGCTCTCTTAACATATATAGAAGCATATTCTTTGCAACTAGTAGCCTTAAGTGTAATTTCTTGCTCTAGCTATTTATTAATATAAGGCTAGAGCTTAAGTACACGCTTATATATATTATATATAGAGTTCTACTTATTCCTAATATCTTAGATAACTAAAAGTTGTTAATTTACGAGTAAATTACTCTGTAGTGTAAAAAATCTCTTAAATTATTAAGTTAAAATATCTATTACAACATAGATAGCTTAATAAATATATATATTAAAGAATAAATACCTTGTAGAGAGATTTTAGAACAGATATGTTCTTAGTAATACCTTAAATATAACATCTCTATAGTCTTTTTACATTCTCTATCTCTTCTAGTATATTAAGCCTTAGATATAGTATAATGTCTTATATAACAAGGTTAATAATATATACAAGACAATAGATAGTATTCTCTTCTTTATCTTAAGTAATGTTATGCTCTTCTAGCAACTCTTATAAGGACTGTGTTAAAGTGCTGTTATTACTTACGTTATTTTAACAAACACCTAACAAACATCTTAATGTTTTAGTTCTCTGCAAAAATTAGAGAACTTACTATGCTATAGAAGAGCTAGTATATTTCCTACGCATTAGAATAAAGTTAAAAAGAACTTCTTATAGTTTCTAGCTCTTATTAATATAGTAGCCCTTAAGGCGCCTGCTACAATACCTATAATAATTAGGAAAAAGCGCTCTAATAAGGCTAGTAGTAAGTTATTACAGTCTTCTATTACGTTTAGTTACTAATTCTACTATAGCTATTACGCTTTAAGAAATCTGTTAATACTAGAAGTCTACTAATAAGATTATTTCTAAGTTAGTATTCTTATGCCTAGTTTATAAAATTGCGCAAGACTTCTAAAGTAGTTTACAGTTTAGGCCTATAGCTCTAAAGGCTATTTAAGAAGCTGCAGAGTCTTTTCTTATTAGTATTTTTAAAGGTATATAAAAGCTCTATATTAGGAAAATATAGCTAATACAAATAGATATTAACTTAAATGCTATTTATACTAAGCAGGTGACTATAATAAGTAAGGATGTATTTCTAGCTAGGTAATACTATAAAAAGCTTCTTGCTAGAACACTCTAATTATTTAAATATGCTAAGTTAGTTTATGCTTATATATAGGTACTCTAGGTTCTTATATAATTAGATTATTTAATATACATACTTATATATAATCTATTATCACTACTGTAATAAATATATATAATAAATCTTTAATCCCTGTACTCTAAATTAGAAGTAAAGAAGTAGCTGCTTAGGTATATATATACTATTATATAATATACCTAACCCCTACTACTAGTCTGTGCAGCCTCTACTCTATACCTAATTCTACTATATATAGACTCTACTCTACACCTACCTCTACTATATATAGACTCTGCCCTATACCTAGCTCTACTACATATAGACTCTACCTAACCTTAACCCTCTTAGTAAGAGGTTAGCGTAGGTAGAAGTTAGGTAGAGCTAGAGTACCTTACGTAATGTACCTAACCTCTACCTAGGCTGTACCTATTTGCTAGTCTAGTTATTATAGCTAGAGTTATAATTACTAGGTCTACTATAGTATTAACCTAGGTCTATAGGTTCTGTAAGCGCGTAGACTAGAATGCCTAGTTACTTAATTTAGCTCTATACTCTGAAATCTATATCTTATATAGGTTAGCAATACTTAAAGTAATTAAGCTAGGTAGCTCTAGCTGCTAGGACTTACATTTATTTATTAGCATTACGTCCTTAGCTAATAGATTAATATACTACTATATTCTCTTACTTATAGCATAGAGTTTAAATTAAAAATACTATCTTAGCTATTAAGATTAGTTAGTAAGCGTATAAGCTCCTTTTAGAATTAAGGTATTAGTTATTACGTAGATTATTTAGGATTATAAAGATATTAAGAAGAGTAGTTACTAAGTAGTGTATTCTAGCTAAGTATATAGAAGGAGATTATTCTAGTCTTAAAAAGCTAGGCTTATAATTGTTGTTAGATAACAAGCTTAGAAATAACTAGAAGATAGATTTTTAATTTATGTATAGGTGTCTACTAAGGTTACTATTTATATGCTTATTCAGCGTTCTGTGCTCTTATTAGCTAATTACTTATAAAATATAATATAGGCAATTAGCCTGTTATATTCGTAGTATAAGTAGGAAGAGATTTAAATTAGTTAGTAAGGTAGCCTAACCTTAGATAGAGTAGATCTAGGTAAGCTAAGCTTCTAGTAGGTAGATCTAGCGTTTAGTAACGTTGTAATAATAAGCTTAATAGCTCTCTTATTATAGTGCTTACCTAGAGTATAGATCTTGTTCTTAGCAGTTACAGCTTTAGCAGTAGAAGTAGAAGTAGAGAGTAGAAGCAGAGGCAGCTTATTAGAGAAAGAGGAGGTAGGCAGTAAGAGATAGCTATACTGTTAAACCAACACTAAGAGTGCAGAAGATCTAATAAATTAAGATAAATCTATCTATAAGCAGAACGGCAGTCTAATATAGGCTGCTAATAAAGAGGTTTGCTGTATCTAAGACAGCAAGCAAGACAAACTAATAACATATAAGATAGATACTGCTAGAAACTAATAAGTAAACGTAAAGGAATAAGTGTAATAAGTAAATAAGTGTTTGCAAAACTAATAGCCTCTCTGCAGAGAACATTAAGGTGTGTAATTAGAGCTAAAATAGTGTATAAGAGAATAAAAAAAGAAAGAGAGAAAGAGAGAGAGACTATAAGTGCAGCTCTTCTAAACTTATTTAGCCTATATTTACAACCTATTAGTCTTAAAAGAGAATCTGCTAAGTGCTTTTATAAAAAGGTCTGCTATATTATCTTTTAAGGCAACCTATAATAGTTTAATATCTCTATTTTTAATTACGTTGTAAATAAATTAGTATTAAGCGTTAATACGCTTTATTCTGCTGTAAGATATAGGATTATATGCTAGTTAAATAGCTAACTTGTTACTAGTCTTAATAGGAACTATGTTAATACGCTTTAGACTAGGTATATAAAGGTTATTAATAAAGCGCTTTAACTAAAGAGCTTTCTTAACTGCCTTAGCTACTGCTACGTATTTAGCTTTAGTAGTAGATATTGCTACAATTAATTAGCGTTTAGATAACTATAGAACCGCCCCTCTAGCTATAATATAAACCTAGCTAGAGGTAGATTATTAAGTGTTAAGACAGCCTTCCTAGTTGTAGTTAACATAGCTAATAAGTTCTAGAGTGTTAGTGTTATATACAAAACCTATTTTTGCTATAGCTCTAAGATACACATAGATATAGTTTATAGCATCTATATAAGTCTAGTTAGAATTTAGACTATATTAACTACACAGAGATAGTATATATATAAGATCTAATTTTATTATTATTAGGAAGTAGTTTAAGGATCTAAAACTCTAAAGGTATTAGCTTTTAAGGTCTTTGTTAACTACTATTATAGACTTAATTAATTTAGAGTTTAGATTACTTAAGATAGTAACCTTTAGGATAGAGTTTATGTTAAACTAATTAAGTATCTTATAGATATAGGCAGCCTAATTAACTATAACACTGCTGTCTAGAGCCTAGCTAATGTATATACTAAAATAAGTGCTGTTAGTATCCTTATTAGTAATATTAAAGATTAATAATAGCTGCTGTAGAAACTTATTAATAGCTATGTCTGTAGGGCTATAGATGTGCAGATTGTCTACTTATATATAGAGAATAAGCTTAGTTATATTATTAATATAAACGTATAAGTTAAAGGATAATAGATAGAAACTAAGTTTTAGAAGTTTCTAACAGAGTTGCTTATACTAGGCTCTTAGAGCTTAAACTAGTCTGTAAAGTACTTTAATAAGCTTCTAAACATACCCTAGAGGTAGCTTAATAGGAGGTAGTAGGTAGACATACACCTCTCTTTCTTTTCTAAGAATAGTGTTAAGAAAGGCTGTAGTAATGTTAATTTGTCTAGCTTTAAGCGCAAATATAGCTATTAGCGTAAGTAAGATATAAACAGAGGCTGTGTTAGTAACTTCTACCTATAATTTATTGTAATCTTAGCCTTATTCCTGTATAAATTCTTATACTACTACTTAGGTTTTATAGGACTTAAGGGTACTATCTACATATTCCTTTATCTTATACACTAGTTTGCACAATAGAGCCTTCTTACCTATTAGAAGAGGAACTACCTTAAAGACCTCTTTATCCTTTAGTACTTAGATTTCTTTCTAGAAGCTAGCTTCCTACTTCTTAGATTATAGAAATTTTATAGTCTTAGAAAAAGATTATTAGATCTAGAAGTTCTAGACACAACTAGAGTAGTAAGAGCTATACTATTATATATCTTACCTTTGTATTATTAGTACGTATAGGTATTAATAAAGTCTTGATTATCTCTATTAATAGTGCTAGAAGTGTTGCTGTTTTTACTAAAAATTGCTTTTGTGTTTTAGATTATATTATCTATATCTTTTATAAGCTGTAACAGTTAGTTAATGTGTTTAGAAGTTCTTACAATAACTATAGCTATTTTATCTAAGTAGTCTTTGTTAGAAGAGTCTAAGCTATATAAGAAGGTATTAAAGATATCTTAGTTAAGCTTATTAATCCTGTTTTTATTAAACTAATTAGTTTTAGTTAAAGATGTGTTAGAATGTTTCTAGACAGAACCTCCTTAGTAGAAAGCAGCTTTAACTTTAGAATACTGCGTAATTATAATATATCTAGTCTCTTTATCTTTAAATTATAAATATACTAGAGTATATTTTATAATAAGAGTGTAATTATCTATAAGCTAAACGCCCTACCTTTTGTTATGTTAGAAATATTAATAGCATAGGTGTTCTTCTACGCAGTTACAGTTCCTGTTCTTTAAGAAGTAGTTTTAATACTTATTAGTACTATATACTTAAGTATTAATAGGTTCTAAATAGACTCTTATTTAAGTTACGCTATTATCTAAGAGAAAAGTGCAGTAGCCTAGAGTTCTGCAGCTATTATATATAAGTAGTCTAGTATAGTTCCTAACCTTGTTATAGGCTTTAAATTTCTACTTACAGACAATACATAGAGGTCTATAGTAAGATAGACAATACTCTTAGCTAGCCTTAATGTATTTAGAGTATAGTATATTATTATTATACTTGCGTTTCTTAGCGTAGAAGTAGAAGTAAAATTCCTCTATATTTTCTTTAGGGAGACTCTTAGGTTTATTAATTCTATAAAGTAGTATACTACACTTATATAGCTTATTTTGCATTATATAGTTAAAATATAGAGTAGAGCTCTTATATATCCTATTAACTAAAAGACACTATAATTTATTTAGTTTAGAAAGATATAACAAAGAAAGGTATATAGCAAAAAGTAATAACTAAAACAAGCCTAATTTCTCTGCTTATAGCACTAAAATTGTAACATATATATTACAACAAAAGTTTATTACCTATATAACACTAGAGCTAGAGTAACTTATTAAGTTAAATGTTAAGTAACTCTTAATAAATCTAAGAGTTAACAGTGTACCTTAGTAGGCAGGTAAGACTTAATATCTACCTACTAGTTAAAGACTAGAATCTCTAGATTTATTACTAGGTTAGTAGGTTAAGAGGTTAGCGTCTACTAACTATAGGCAACAACTCCTTAACTAGAAAACACTAGCCTATTTTATAAGAGGGGCCTAATAACCTAGCTATAAGACCTTAATTCTACGCCTACAACATTGTATACATCTAGCTTTTTAACTGCTCTAAGCAACATTATATTTAAAAGAATTTTTAATAAGAAATACTAGCTTCCTTTACATGCTCTAAGCCCTAGAATAACGCTAAGACCTAGACTTCTATAATACTAGTAGTATAAAAGCATGCCCTAAGCATACCTACTTAGTACTATTACGCCTATTAACAACAAGGCCCTATATTATAAATATAGTATTAATTATATACAACCTCTTCTTGTTAATAGCGTTCTCTACTGCTAGTTTAATATTAATAAAGTAATAAAGGTATATATATTTAGTTAGCATGTCTTATTAGCGCTTGCTTTAATAACACTAGAGTAGGCTACCTAAGCTGCAAGACAGAATAGGACTATTCTAGGTATTCTTTTTACAGGCTTCTTTAAAGGAGTAGGTTTGCTAGTCTTTAAGAAAGTAGAAACTGTGCAAGGTATAGAGTAGCTTAGGTTATTGCTTATAAGGTAGTAAATAGTTAGTTATTAACAACAGAGTTGTTGTAAGTATAAATAAATAGCACTGCTATAAGTCTAGGGTCTATAGAATAATAATAAATAGACGTTGTTATTTAGAAGAATTAACTAGAGAGTATAAGGCAATACTGTTACTATAATTGCTGTTGTTTATAGCACTGTTAAAAATATATTAGATAAGTTTTTTCCTAAAATCTAGCTACAAAACTAAGACACAAAACGGCTAAGAGCTAGAAAAAGACACTATAGGCATAATTGTTTTATTTTCTAAATTATATTATTTCTTATAAGTTAGCAAGATTTAGATCCTACTCTACTACAAATAACTTTTATATAAGTAGCATAGTATATGCACTTAGGTTGTTTAGTTAGAGGGTTATACTTGTAGCTATTCTTATAGCACTTATAACAGCTAGTCTAAGTATATAAGAGGTAGTAGTTTCTTTATATCTCTTTTTCTAGAGTGTTAATAGGTTGTAATAGTGCATTTAGTAGTGTAACTTCCTCTTATTATTAGAGATGTACTAAACTAGCGTAGTTAGAGAATTTAGAAGAAATAGTAGATAAACTAAGAATATTAACGTTATCTATAATAAGTAGAGTCTATTATCTAGTAAAGAAAACTTGTAAATTTTAACAAGCTTAAAGACTATATTCTATAGCAATAATATTATACTATTCTAGACTTATAGAGTTGCTTACAGCGTTGTTAGCAGTATTATTATCTAAATTGTTAATATTACCTCTATTATAGTGTTATCTAGAATCTGTATCTATAGTATTCTATTTAGCTATAGTGTTGTTAAATTAAGACATAACTAGGGTTATAGTTCTTAGGTTAGTGTTTAGCTGTATAGAATTGTCTATGTTATTACTACTTAATATATAGTAAATAGATAGTTTATAGTCTAACTTAAAGTTATCTTCTAACTAATTCTGTTATAAGGTTTTATTATCTTAAGTCTAGTTAGCTAGTATATTAAAATAGTAAGAACGTGTAGGGGCTAGCTCTAGGTTATTATATAGAGAGTTATAATTATTAGAGTCTAATTCTTTGTCTACAGCGGAGTAAGCTAGGGTATTAGGTTATTGCTAGTTAATACATAGCAAGTCTTAAGGATTGTTTATACTATTATAGTTGTTAACTTATTTAGAGGAGCTATAGTAGACTTTACAGCACTTTAGGTCTTATATATACTAGATAGTCTTATTCTTAGCTAAGCAGTAGTACTCTATCTATCTATATAGAGTATAGAGCTTAGTAGAGTATATAGTAGTGCACTGTTCTAGGAGATAGGTTACGTAGACTTATGCTGCCTATAGGTACTTATAGCTTAGGTTTAGTTAGATACTATAAAGCTTCTTAAATAGTGTCTTGCTATAGACTGCTCTTGTTAGTAAGCAATTCTTCTTCTAAACAGCTTCTTATATAGCCTTAACCTCTAGAGCTTTAAGAAGTATAGTATTATAAAGATTTTCTTTAGCATAACTAGTTATTACTTGTATAATATAGCTATTTAAACTTATATCTTAGATTATAGCTGCTATATACTTTTAAATTATTTAGTTAGTATACTTCTATATACCTGTATAATAGTTTATATAAAGTACTAACAGCTCTAGAGTTATACTTTTATTCTAGGCAACAGTCTAAAGTAGATTAAGAATAATACTATTATTTCCTTAGACGCGTTAGATTTTAGTATTAAACGTTGTAGCAATGTTCTTACATTAATCTTATAGTGTTGTTAGTAGTAAATAGGCAGTAGCGCTTACTAGCTATTCTAGGAATAGAATATAGGCTCTAGACATTAGTAATTATAAAGAAAGTAGAGGGGAAATAAGAGAACAGACTACTTTCTTCCCTAATCTAGAAGACCTAGACTAACTAGACTAGGTAATTCTAAAATAGGAAGC
>SATZ01000834.1:0-11660 GCA_004335205.1 Ascochyta viciae-villosae | reverse complement strand
ATAAGCACAAATATTAATTATTATACATAACTATTAAAAAATTACTAGCTATAACTATAAGGTAAATTTACAAATTAAGCTTAGTAACAACTTACTATGCAACTTAGAAGTAACTTGCTGCTATACCTTAACATAACTTACTGCTATGCCTTAACGCAACTTGCTGCTAAGCCTTAACGTAACTTACTACTAAGCCTTAACACAACTTGCTACTAAGCCTTAACGCAACTTACTGCTATGCCTTAACACAACTTGCTGCTATACCTTAACATAACTTGCTGCTATACCTTAGCACAACTTACTGCTAGCCTTAACGCAAGTTGCAGCTATATCCTAGTATCTCTCTCTAAACACACTACTACAGGTTGTTAGTATATACACTAGTAAGGCTATGCGTAGTGCTGTAGCAGCTATCCCTTAGTGCCTTAGCATTAGTTATAGTCTGTTTAGGTACCTTACATATAACAATACTGCTAATAACAACACTGCTGTTAATAAGCTTACTATAATGTAACTAATTGCTGTTACATGCTTAACTATCTATATACAAGACACGTAGCAGAAAGTAACTTAATTATCTAACAAGCTTTTATAGTTATCTATTTACTCTGTTGCTATAATACTCTGTCTGCTTAATTATACAGCTTAGTTTTATCCAACTTCTCTTCCTTAATCCTAGTAATATTATGCATATTAGCGTTACCCCTGCTGCTGCTGCTGCTGCTGCCTATAGTCTACAACATCCTTAGGTAGTTACAGAGTTTAAGCTTGCTGTTGTTCCTCTACTAGGTGCGTAACTTAATTATTAAGAACTTATTGCTGCTTACGCCCTCCTTACTAACAGTTACAAGCTACTTTACGTTGCAGTTGTAGCTCTAGCTAGAGCAGTACTAGCAGCTACTGCTCTGTACTTAATTATTGTTGTTTATAGGCAGATCTAGGCTAATTAGCACGTAGCCCTTAGTTAGAGTTACTACCTGCAAGATTAGCTTTAGTCTAGAGATAAGAATTGTGTTGTTGTTGTCTAGGGTATTATTGTTATAATCCTAGCACTTCTGCTACACAGGGAGCCTAGATACATAACTACAGCTGTTATAGATATCTACTACCTAGCCTAGAAAGAGGTTAGTAAAGTAGTATAACAGCAACGCGCGCGTAAACTATATACTAGCAAGGATAACTATCTTAGATCTGTAAGTAATACTCTTCTTACTCTTAGGTATTTCTATAATATGCATAGTCTGTTCGCTATAGAGGCACTTAATCTCCTTAACTATTATCTTTACCTTAGCAGAATTCTTGCACGCTTTATAGGCAATAGTGCTAATAAACAACGTACGCGTTGCTTCTATATTCCTAAGAGCATTCTTAATAACAGGATTTGCCTTACTAAAGGTAAAGTTATTAAGGTCTTAGAACCTTAGCTTATTAGGATTGTTTAGGGCGTACTCTTCTATTGCTAGAATTAGGTCTAGGAAGCAGCTAATTAGACGCGCTATGTAATAAGCGTTAGGATTTGCTACAGACAAAGCAGGTGCTCTTAGCTTAGAGGCGTTGCCTGCGTAGCTCTCTTTCTACCTAGCTACCCTATCCTTGTGCAGTCTTGTCTGCTTAGCTATAATAGCTAACTGCGCGCTCTTAATACGCGCCTACTACTTAGGAGGATGTTAAACCTTAATAACCTAGATCTTTAGCTCTACTTCTATAATATGCAGGCGCTAGCCCTAAGGGTCCTCTGCTGTTTTACTCTGCGCAATTATAAAGTGTTTAAGTATAGCAGCAAAGGCAACGTTAAGGCTATTAGACTCTAGGATAGCATCTATTACTTCTTTACGCTTTAGGCTACTATACTTAACGTACGCATTAGCAAGCCTAAAGATTATTTTAAGAATTACTGTAAGATTAACGCTAGCAAGCACAGCTAGACTAGGGTAGGTTAGGCTGCAGAAGATCCTAGAGCACACCTTTAGCGCAAACATTATAATTAAGGCTGCACTATTATCTAGCACTGTGCCTATAATTCTAATAACACTAGGTGCGTTTTTAGGCCTGCAATAGTTAATAAAGGGCGTAATAATATTTACGTACGTCTAGGTGTCCTCTAATAAGTACAAGTGCAGCTTATTAACTATAACCTATAAAGCAACCTACATATTAACTACATACAGCATACAGCGCGTATTCTTAGCTCTTAGGCCTACTTTGCACACTGCATACTATGTAGCCTGCATAGGCTGTTGTCTGTTATAACAACCTGTTTTTGCAAACATGCATGCTCTCTTTGCCTTAGCTAGGGTTAACAGAACTTTGCTGCATTTCTCTTCCTGTTTTATCTTAGTTTTAGCGTCCTGCTTAGAGGTAATGTAGCTAATAAAACCATTCTAAGAGTTGTTAGTGCTAACAATAATAAAGCAGGTGCTAGTTAGTGCAGGTTAAGTGTCTATAGCGTTAAGATGCAAACCCTATTAGTCTTCCTCCTAAGATTTAAATTAGTTAGGAGTATACGTATAAGCATAGGCGTATAAGACTTAGGCCTTAGTCTAGTCTAGCTTAAGCAGCACCTCCCTCTAGTCTGCCTTGCTTATACTTATAAAGATGCTAGCTTCTTCTCTGCTATAGCGCTAGACTGCCTTAGTAGTGTCCCTGTAGAGGATTACTAGCTTAGGCTTCTACTTTAAAGCAAAGTTTTCTGTAGCAGAACTAAGGCTGTACAAGAGCAGAAACGTCTTTATCTAGATCTCTACAGAGTTAGGGTTTGCAGATATAAACATTGCACCTAGCCTAGCCTTGCAGCTGTTTACTAGGCTGTCTGCGTCTATTAGTAGCTACAAGAGCAGGTTATTTCTAGCTAAGGCAGGTTTAATTAGAGTAGCACTGTGCGTCTACGCTACGTGTTAGAAGTTAACGTTGTTAGCACTAAGAATTATAAACGTCTTCCTATACCTTATAAGGTTGCCTAGAATCCTAGAGCTAGTAACGCTAAACGCTATCTTATAGGTCTTGCTAGTGCCTACAGCCTAGTAGGCGTAGATACTAATGCCTCTAGAGTACCCTACCTTTAGCTTTATAGGTATCCTGTAGTTAGGGAACTGTTTTAGGTCCTTTAGATTGCTAAGAGCAATGTTAAACAGACGTCTAGCACACTCCTACACCTCTAAGTTATTTCTTAGCACCTTTTAATAGGCAGTTTAGGCCCCTAGCTTTAATAGGGCAAAATTAGTTGCCTACTTTGCTGCTTTAGAGGCTCTACGCTCTGCGTTGTTGTCTTTATTGTCTTCCTCTTTAGGTTTGCTTACGCTAAGGTTAGGGTCTATAGTGTTGTCTCTATTATTGTTGTCTTTAAAGCTGTTGCTGCAGATAGAGCTAGCTCTATTGTTTTTAGGGTTATTAAAAAGATTATACTTGCTACAATAACTAAAAAGACTATACTTGCTATAATTACTAAAAAGATTATACTTGCTATAATAATTGTAGTTTACAGTCCCCTTTTCTATGTTTTGTAGACTTAAAGAGCGATAACTGCTATATAATGCATTATTATTATCTAAGTCTAACTAGACAGTCTGTTAATTCCTGCGCATTAACTAACAATACGCAGCGCTGTTAGTTACATTGTTATTATCTAGTGCAGGTAGCAGCAACTTAGTAGCTTTATTATTTAGTGCAGGTAGTAGCAAGTTAGTGTTAGCGTTACTACTGCTGCTGTTAGTAGGTACCTGTAGAGACTAAGTTAGCAGTTACTGCTTAGCTTTATTATTTTTACACAACCTAGTTAGCGCATGTCCTTAAATAGGGTATTTAAACAACGCACCTATTATCTAAATATAATCTGCAACTAGAGAATATGCCTAACTAGAGGTGCTTCTAACTAGCAAGACTAGCTTCTCTAGGAGTAGTTCTGTGTTTTAGTTAATATGCTGCTGCGTCTTAGTAGAAGCCTAAACGTCTAACAACTGTGCAGTAGAGTTACTAAGACCTAGTAGGGGGGGCCCTAGCAGGTTAGGTAAGTGCTGCTGCGTCTTAGTAGAAGCCTAGATGTCTAACAACTGCGCAGTAGAGTTGCTAGGACCTAGTAGGGGAGGCCCTAGCAGGTTGTGTAGGTTAAAGGCATTAGCGCTATAGTTAACACCTAGAAAGACATTATGCTTACACTTAACAACCTAGTATAGGCGCACAGGGGCAGTAGTTAGAATTAGATTGCTAGCTATAGGCATTAAATTAAGTGCACTGTCTAGCCCTTCCTACATCTTAATTAGATCTTCTTAGTTCTTCTAGAGCAAGAGGTAGAGCGCCTTAGTAGGGTTTAGAGGGTAGTAGAAACTAGAGACGTTATTATAGAAGGCAAGTGCCTACTTCTGTACAGCCTTAATAGGGATTATCTAGCGTAGCCTAGTAACTAGGGCGCTGCATGCTAGAGAGGTTACTTTACAGTTAACCTGTCTATTAGACATAGAAAAGAGGACAAGAGTAGAGGCAGTATAGCAGACTCTTATACTAAGGAGAGGCACAGTGCAAGATCTAGAGCGCTTAGATATATAGGATTTATCTAGAGGTAAGTTAGCCTCTTACTTGCAGCTAGAGCTGCTTACTTTGCGCTTATACGCAGTCTAGCTGCGTGCCTTAATAGAGCAATAAACGTTTAACATAATTAGAGTAAGGATTGTCTTTATAGCTGCGTATCTCTAAGTATTAGGCGTAGAAGCAAACTCTAGGAGTTTAGAGTATACGTTGTCTGCAAATTGTTGCTGCTATATCTTATTAAGTTAATTCCTGCTATAGAGGCTAGGGTAGTGCTTCTAAACAAGCATCTTAAGCCTTACCTTTAGCTCTTTACTAGTTTAGTTTACACTAAAACTAGCGTACACTAGCTGCGCTGTAACTTCTCCCTTACTATCTACACTGTAGTTAAAGTTAGTTAACTAGGCAGGGCAAGAGGGCGTAGTTGCTACTATAACAAGAGTGTGTTGCGTGTACTAGCTGTAGTAGTGCAGTAGTGTAGTAGTAGGAGACAGAGCGTACTAGCTAATTAATAGCTACTTATGTGTTGTTTTAAATCTAGCAGCCTGCTGCGCAGGCTTAGCAGCTATTTACGCTAGTTTTTACTAGTTGCGTAGTAAAGTAAAGTAAAAAGTAAAGTAAAGTAAAGACGTAGCTAGGCACGTAATATTTATGCAGAAACTAACCCTGTAGCAAGCAGGCAAGTTATATGCTAAGAGCAGATAAGTTGTATAGTAGGAGAAGTGTGTTGCTAAGCTAGTTTTGCTAAGATAAAGGCGCACTATCTACAGGCTAAACTAACTGCAACTTGCCTCTATGCAGTTTATCCTGCAGGGCGTCTACTTACACTGTCTAGGAGGTAGCAGCTTAAGTAGCAAACATTCTCTAGGAGGTAGCAGCTTAAGCAACAAACATTCCTTAGGAGGTAGCAGCTTAAGCAGCAAACATTCCCTAGGAGCACAAGCTAGCTCGCTGCAGTTATTAGCTAGGCAACGTGCTACAAGGCGTTATAGCAAAGAGCTAGAGCTAGAGGAGCTAGAGGAAGAAGTAGGGTATAGGTATAGGAGACGTAGTTAAAACTTTAAGACGTTAGCGCGCGTTCTAGTAACAAAGAGAGGGAGAGTACTTTAGAGAGGGGAATACTTAACCTAGCCTACCTTTATAGGCTAGGGCATCTAGGCTTAACACTACGCGCATAGCAGGCAGCAAGCAGTAACAGTACAGGTAGCTAGGAGCTATCTCTTTACTTACAATAGGCAGATCTTAGTTAGCAGAGACAGCGCTAGCGTTAAAGCTCTACGCGCTTAGTTTGTGCTTAGTTTAAGCAACATCCTGCACTTTTACTATACCTCTCTACTAACTTTAACTGTACCTCTATACTAGTCCTGCAGTACTTAAACTACTGTAGGTAGTCTCCTTTCCCTCTCTTTCTCTCTCTTTCTCTTTTCCTCTTAAACCTAATTCTTCTCTTTCTTTCTTTCTTCCTCTCTAGTATAGCTGTTTACAAGTCCCTGTCTGTCTCCTTCTCTCTCTGCACAGACACAGATTGTAACCTAAGACTTAGCTATAGTCTGTTTTAAGAGGCAGAGCAAACGCTTTACCTACTACAAAATAAGGTCTACTTTGCCTTTACCTGCAACACTACTACAATACTACTATAACACCCTCTATAATACACTTACCCTCTTACTATGCTCTCCTTCTTAGTGTTTAGTCTTCTTACTTAGAATTATTTAGTAGCAGCGCCTCTGCACCTACCCTCTTACCCTCTCTTGCTTACATTCTCTTATAAGTCTTACCTATTGCTTTGCTGCTATAACAGCTTACTAACTGTAAATCTAGTCTGCCTTAGCTCCTTGCCTCTAGAGATTATTACTATAGCAGACGCAGCTGCTGTTTACTATTACACTAAGGAGATTAACTTTAGCTGCAAAGATAACTGCTTCCTCTACAGCATAGTTATTGTGTAGACAGCAAACTATACTACTATAACACTTAGCTAGATTGCTGCACCTAGTTAGAAGCTCCTTAGGACATACTATACGTGCAGCCTAACTAGTTACATAGCTAAGAACTGTCTAGACAAGGGCAAGCTCTAGACCTGCAGAAACTGCTATAAGGCTAGTTACTATAGGGCATAATGCCCTACTGTCCTATGCATTAATTGCTGCAACGTAGGCTACACTGCACGTAACTGCAAGCAGCTAGTTACCTGCTACATATGCTATAAGCTAGGCTACTAGGCTAAGCAGTGCCCTTAGCGCAGTTACAGACGCAAGAAGACTAGCACTAACTTAGACGCGTGCAGTAACTGCAGCAAAGCTAGACACGTGCTAGTAGACTGTATAGCAGGTAACTGTCCTCTGCTACCTAGGAGCAGGCCTATTACTGCTGCTAGCGCAGCCTCTAATCCTAATGCGTAAGAGCGTATCCTTAACAATAATAGCTCCTTATCTGCACAGCCTCCTATTAACACTCTTAACAAGGCGCTTAACAAGGACAAGAAGCTTAACCTGCCCTAGGGCATAGACAAGAGCCTGCTTAATAGCAGCATTGTTGTTAAGATATAGTTAGTCTTCTCCCCTAACTACATCTCCTCTCTTAGCTTTATAATTAAGAGCTACTTAGTAAGTACTAAGCTACACGTTAAGGACAGGTATAAGTATAAGTCTGCCTATGTCTCCTTTACTAGCGCAAACTTCTAGACTAAAGATGCTTACTTCTACGCTGCTGTTATTAAACCTACCTTAGTTATCTTTACCTAGCACATAAGCCTAGAGCAAGCAGCTATTATACAGGGCTATATAGGCAAAGCCTTAGTGCTTATACACATCTATATGCGCGTTAGCACAGCGTCTCTGCACACGTTTAAGGGCAAGGAGGTAGCTGTTAATTATAAAAGCGCTAGCAAAGACCTACTGCTGCCTTATCCCCTGTTTAGCTTAGCTATGTTCTCTAATAATAACTTTAGCGCTCTTTAGCGTAAGTACGCTGCTATCTGCAATATACTTACTAGCAACAACACTATTACTATTAACTTCTTTACTGTGCAGTCTGCTAATAAGGTTAATTGCGCCTTAAACGTCTACAACAGCATAATAGCCTAGCATAAGAACAGCCTGCTTAGTAAGTAGTAGAAAGGCAGCAGGATTAACCTGCAGAAGGGCTAGAAGATCTAGGCAGCTAACTACCCTACTAACTTTAAGATTAACAAGCGCTTCTTGTTTAAGAACTAAGAGGAGTATATTACTATTTAGTTCTATAATCTTACGTATAAGCTTAAGGCTATTAAGTCTAAGGGCTACGTGCTAACCTACATTTACTTAGCTACTATACCTAGTAGAGGCTAGCAGCTCTACTACGCCTACCTTAACGCCCCTCTAGACACACACTTCTGCAAGGGTACTACTATTAACTTTAAGCTTAATAGGCCTAATATAAGCAATAATAACAACTAGACGTTTAAGGTAGTTAAGTTGTATAGCTAGTCTAGCGCAACACAGTACACTAGCTACGCCTATTGCCCTTGCTTTAGCCTAGGCTTTGCTTAAAAGCCTAAGTTTAAGGCAGGTGTGCATACTATTAACCTTATTAACTACTATAAGTTAGCAGCTGCGTTTAAGGCTATAGCCTAGCTCTCTAGCATTAAGTGCTACGTCTATAAGAGCTAGCCCTGCGTTAGCATACAGTAGGCTATTAACACCCTTAACTATATATACCTTAGCAGCAACGCATTTACCTGTAAGCGCTAGCTACTGCTTAGCAACAATCTCTGTAATCTCCCTAACGTTAACTACTTTGCTTAGCTATAAGATATTGTTAGAGACACTGCTATAGAGAAGGAGCTAGTCTGCATGTAAGATTACCTTAGCTTAGAGCAGCAGAAGGTTGTTAATGCCCTGCTTGCTATAAAGGGCGCTATCCTTATAGTGCAGAGCCCTAGTAGTATAGGCAAAACTAAGATCCTAGTCCTACTGTGTTAGCTGTAGTACTGCATGCGCTGCCTGTACAGCAGCAACTGCAAGAACACAGCCTTCTATAGGCTATAGGTCCTCTTACTTATAAACAAGTAGCTTAACAACCTTGCTTTAAAGATTAACGCAGTGTGCAAGTAGGAGTGCGCAGAGCTTAGCAACAAAGGCAAGCCTATTATTGTCTTTTGTTGCTACATAGGTGCTACTAAGAAGCACGTATACTGTTAGAAGGCAGAGGAAGCCTGCGCCTAGGCTACTAAACAGAAGCGCCTACTCTACTACAACAAGGACAAGGCCTTTAAGACCTAAGGCAAGGTAGACTTCCCTAGCATGCTAGGTTGCAAGGATATACCTGCTGTTATATACAACCTTATTACTGCTATCTGTATATAAGGTCTCTTTAGTAGTAATAGCGCAGCCTAGGGCACCTTTAATAAGTGCCTGTAGCTTAAGTATCTCTCTAAGAGTAATTAGATCCTCTAACACGCAGGCTATCCTAATAAGGGCACTTAGCAACTACACAAGATTGCAGCTAAGCCCTCTATATACTAAGGCTTCTGCGCCCTGCTTAACTAACTTAGCAGTAGTGCACAGATAGAACAGGAGGACTACAACGCTATTACGCTGTCTGCAAACACTATAGTTAAAGAGCTTGCAGAAATAGCTGTTGTTATCTGCATAACGCCTAATATTACTTCCTAGACCTATACCTACACCCTCTAGCTACTGTCTGCTGTCTTGTATAATAAGGCTAGTAAGCAGATTAAGACAGCTACTGTAGCTAGTCTTGTCTTTAGCTACTATTATAAGTCTAGCAACAGTCTACTTAAGATTAAGCCTAACTTGCACGTGCCTTACATCCTCTTTAGCAATATCTATTAACCTACTCCTGTCCTTAGCTGTAACACACAGAGCTATCCCTTTAGGCAGTAAAGGAGTATCTTTATCTTTTAGCGCTAGGTGCTTACTAGTGTGTTAGCTGTCTAGCTCTAAAAGCAGCACTGTTTAAATAAGGACATTATTAACCTCCTTAACTATATCTACCCTTACAGCTGCATGCGCGTAAGCGCTATAGTTAAGACTTATCCTATGTTCTTTATAGCAACTAAGTACGCTAAGGAGATCTTTAACTTAAATAAGCGTGTTGTCTTCCTTAAGATCTGTAGTATAACTAAGGTCCTTTACACAACTAAGTTACGCTATAACAACGCCTTTATTGTCTCTAGCCTTACTGCTATCTGCAAGATTATGCTCTGTGCCTGTAATAATACAAAGCGCAGCTTCTTTAGCAAGAACATTAGCTTTATTGCAGCCTACGTTGCCTAGATCGCTACCTATTATTATATTGTTAACCTGTACTGCAACTAGCTAATAGATTATAATAAGGAGAGCAAAGCGTTCTAGCTTAGTAAGCAGCTAAGTAATATAGAGATCTTTACTATTAATAAGATGCAGGGTGCCTAGAAGCTGTGCATTATCTATTGCACTACTGTTTCTAACAGCCTTAGCTTTACCTAAGAGGTTACTTGCTAGCTTCTTACTAACAGCTGTGCAGGCGCTCTGCTCCTTATTATTAGTAATCTAATTAGCGTAAAAGCATTGTTTAAAGGCAATAGGAAGGGCAACGCATATAAGAGCACAGCCTACTATAAAGCCTAGCACTAGTGTGTTAAGAACAAATCTATTGTTAACCTAACTATAAACAATAGAAAGATTAATAACTAGAAGCTGTATACTAACTTTGCTGTTAGCAAGCACCTTAAGGCCTTCTACTATAAAGACAGCAACCCTAATAACGCTATCTAGTTTAACTGCAACAGCGCCTATAGAACTATAGGGAACAACAACGCTAACGCAGCAGCCTTTAATAGCACTAAGAAGGACTTTAGTAAGGCAGGTAGTAAGGAGGACTTTAGCAAGGTAGGCAGTAATAACATTAGTAAGGCAGGCAGTAAGGAGGACTTTAGCAAGGCAGGCAGTAATAACATTAGCAAGGTAAGCAGTAATGCTAGCAGTAGCAATAGCTTTACTAACGCTAGAAGCAACAGTCACAACTAGAGTTAAGCAGTAGCTGCTAATTTTTACACACAACTGCGCTCTAGTACCTCTCTAAGAATATAGATTAGTTTAAACAACGCTACTTATAGCCCTTATAGCTTTAGGCAGATATAAAAGACACAGACACAGTAGAGAAATACAACTAGCTACCTTAATACCTTTGTGTTTTGTAAGGCTTATGCTTACTACTTGTAACTTACTTATATACTAGTTGCAACTTACATTTTTACTACTTACTTAAGTAATACTTACAACTTATATTATCTGCTACTTGTAACTTGTACTTATACTACTTATAAGTTATATACTTACTACTTGTATACTTACTACATGCAACTTACGCACATACTACTTACAACTTAGTTATTTACTACTTGCAATTTACATTGTATTACTTATAATTTACATCTTTACTACTTATAATTTACATCTTTACTACTTATAACTTATATCTTGTACTACTTGTAACTTGTATACCTACTACATATAACTTCTATCCTCTATTACCCTATTGTTAGATTTTTAAATTGCTATATTATTATATTGTTATATTGTTAAACTGTCTTAGAGAGAAGCGCAGAGTTTCTATAGTTTCTATTTCTATCTTGTATACACGTAGCTAGCAGTTAACGCTACCTTACTCTACTACTCTACTACAGACAACTTATTAAACCCTGCAGGCAGGTCCTAGCAACCTATGTCTAAGGCGCACCTAAGGCAGTTATTATACTTAATACTATAGAACCTACAAGAGGCAACACGCTGTTCTAACGCTAATAGATGTCTTTCTCTGCACTTTTAGTTAGGCAGTAAAACAGTAGATCTGCAGGGGAGTTAGTAAGACTGCTGTATTGCAGTTGTAAGCTCTATCTTACTTAATGTATGCAAAGAGAACTATAAAGTTAACAAGCTTATCCTTAAGAAGCGCAGGTTAAATTAGCGTAATGTTGTAGCATTTTCTAGGCACGTCTTAAACAACGTTGTTGCTTTTACCTTTATTACAGACTATAGGAAGTTAGTTAAATGCCTAGTAAAACTGCGCATACACATAGTTAGCATAAAGAAGTAGAGAGTAATAGAAGCTGCACTAAAGGCAGTCTTACTAGGTAGTTTAGTATTAAGATAATGTTA
>SATZ01000833.1:0-11669 GCA_004335205.1 Ascochyta viciae-villosae | reverse complement strand
TTTTTTTTTTTTTTTTTTATTTTTTTTTTTTTTTTTTTTTTTTTTTTAGTAACTCTAAAGTCCTACATTATGAAAGCCTATCTATAAGGCTATTTGTCTGCTAAGTGCTAAAGAGGTAAAGAAAAACTAAAATAAGGCAAAAAATTAAGTATTAGGTTTTAGTGCATGTTATACCTATAAAATTATTTATATATATTATACTTAAAAATAGCCTCTAGATTATAGAGAGTTATTATATGCAAAAAAAGATAAGTAAAGATAAAAGAAACTAAATCCTAAAATTACTTCTTCTTAATCTCTTCTTCTTTATTATCCTTAGGGTCTATAATAGCGTTAGACATAACAACCTTTACTACCTTCTAATAGGTAGAAGTCCTAGTAGGTACCTATAGAGGCTTTAAGGGCTTCTTAGCCTTAGCTTTTAGTTAGGCTTTTAGTTTAGGCGTGTTTGTTATCTTCTACTTCTTTATCTCTAGGGCTGCTTTATTAGATTATATATCTTATAGGCACTTTATAGAGCGTAGTTTAGTAGGCGTTATAGAGGGCTGTGTTGTAGATAGAGCACTACCCTTATATACTATAGGCTTACCTATATTTAGTAGTAAGCTAAACATACTCTATTCTATCCTAGTAGTAGCACTAAAGCTCTTAGAAGACTAGCTAAATCTACCTCTACTACCTAGTGCTTATATAGGAGGAGTAGCCTTAGCCTTAGCTACAAAATCCTTATCTAAGTCTAACTTAACAGTAACATTAGTGTACTAAGCACCTTAACTATAGTAAATAAGTATAAAGAGATTATTATTATTGCCTTTAAGTAGACTATACTTACTACTCTAAGGTGTCTATAGAGAGGATAGCAAAGGAACTAAAGAAGAATCTAGGCATATGTTACAGCTAAGAAGTTTATCTCTATACTTAAACTTATTTGTTTAAGCATACCTCTTTTTAGCCCTTCTAATAGCATCTAGCTTATTCTTACTCTTAGGAATTACAGCATGTGTATTCTTATAGAGTAAGCTGTTTAGGTTAAAGCATAGGGGAAACTAAAGCAGCGCTAAAGAGCCCTTGTTTTACTGCGTCTTACTTACTATTAACAAGATATTAGCTAATACACGTAGGTAGTTGTCTTTAGTAGGCAGCTGCTTAAAAGGAGTAAGAGCAGCGTTCTTGTCTATACTGCTAATAATAGCTAAACGCAAGGCAAAGTGCATAGCTAAACTGTAGTAAAAGCAGGTAATCTACAGCTCTAACAAGCAGCTAGACTAGAAAATAAAGTTAAGAATATTATCTAGGGCTAATTACTGTTAGCGTATGTAACTAGATAATAAAGGGAAGACAGAGGGGGGAGTAAGAAAACTCTAGGTTTTCTATAAAGCTAGAGTTTCTCTGCCCCTCTTTAGAGATAGAGAATAGACTTGCATAAATTAGGGTCCTATAGATACTTAGGCAGAAAACCTTTACTTGCCTTGTGTATTAGTTAGCCCTTTACTATAACAAAGCCTGTTAACAATATAAGGTTATAGTATTAGACACTCTCTTAGTTATTCTTAACACTAACACTATAGGCCTTTGTAAGTAGCTTAGGATTAATGCTAGTAGCTACCTACAGTAACGCCCTACGTATATTAGATAAGGTAATATTAGCGTTATAGGTTGCGTTATTATAGAATTTAATAATTAGATAGTTCTTATACTGTCTAATGTGCATAATCTGCCTATAGTACTAGATAAATATAGGGTAAGTAGGTGTTAGGCTAGTTATAATAATATAGCAACAGCTCTACTAGTAGTTAGCACCTGTATTTTAATTTATACTGTTAATAAGGACTTTAATCTTATTAAGGTCTAGTTTACTACTAGACTTAACCGTAGCAACTAGGCTGTTAAATTATACTACTATACTTACCTTGTTCTTAGTAGCAAACTGCAATATCTGTGCACAGGATTTAATGCTAGTAAGGTTAAGTAAACTGTTAAGAATCTCCTGCTTAAGGAGATTCTGTGCAAAGATAAGCACCTTCTCTCTCTAGATTACGTTAATGTCTGTAACCTAGGCTAGAATTAGTCTAATATGCTCTAATTACGTAGCAAAACAGTTAATAAGGTCGCTAGTCTCTTTTATAGAAGGCACGTTACTATTAAAAGTAGCTATTATATTCTTAACACCTTATTTATTAGCATAGAGCTTAATATTAACTAGGAGGGTATAGATATACTTATAGTACTAGCGCTTATTATAAAGCTTACTCTAAGAGGTAATAGTAGAGTTTTTAGTTACATTGTGTATACTATTAGTATATAAGAGTATTAGATAAAAACTTCTAAGGTTGTACTTACGTAAAATATTACTGTTAATTTATCTCTTACTTAAATCCTTATTATAAATCTACAGCTTCTTAGTAAAATAAGCCTTACTAAGATTGTAAATATCCTAGTTATCTGTGTTATTATTAAACAAAATGCATACAGCCTTATAGTCTAGTAACAGGTTACTTATAGTATATACATTACTGTTAGAGTAGGTTACGTATTAAGAGTTATAGTTAATCTTATAAGTAATCTTACTCTAGATCTTATAGAGCGCTATGCCTTAGTAGGTAAGAGAATTGCAGATAGTAACAAAAGTACTAAAGGCCTTATACGTAAGTATAAAGCAGGTGTCCTCTAGTAAGGTATCTTTATTATACAGATTGCGTAAAAGCCCTAATTAGTTCTGTTTAATAGCCTCTTTATTTAATATAGGGCTTTATATTAAAGCTAAGAGACCTCTAAAACCTTATATAGAGTATAGCACTAGAGTAGTAGTTAGTAGTAGATAAAAAGACACCTTTAGGTTACAAATAGCAATTAAGAAGGTTAACTCTATATTTTAGGCTACCTAACACTTATTAATAATATAAGTGCAGACTAACCCTTTAAGGTTACTAGGAAAACTAGATAAGTAGTAACCTTAGAGTGCGTAGCGCTTAGCCTCTTCTACCTTCTTAAACTTATTTAGGTGCAACTTAATAAGATAATTAGTAACAGCACTAGGCCTATATTAACTAGCTAGAGTCTAGTATAAGGTAATAATAATAGTGTAGTTTGCTATCTAGCTATTAAATATTAGGTAGTTATGCGTAAGCACCTTTGTTAGCTATATGCTACTAGGCGTATAAGTAGACTTATCCTTCTCTGCCTTATATATAAGGACGTAGAAGACCTTTAAAAAGGCAACTACGTTACAGATAGCCTAGTTAACTAGATAAGCCTTAGTTACCTAGAAATAAACCTTAGGTTTACCTATTACGCCTAAACGTGCCTAATCCTTAGCTTAGCAACGCATGTTTTCTGTAAATAAGTACTTGTTTATAACCTGTAAAAATATTAGCTGTTAATTATAGCGCAATAATTACACTCTATATTACTTAGGCACTACTACTATAAGAGAAGAAAGGGAGGAGAGGAGAGAATAGAGAAACTCTAGGTTTTGCCTATATGCTAACAGTTAGAGTTACCCTAATGCCCCTTAGGTAGAAGGTACTTATATTAAGAACAGAAGCAAAGGTAAGGTTAGTTTTTCTAGTACTAGTAGCAAGGTATTCTATAAATTCTTTTAGTAAGAGGTTGTCTCTAATACTTAAATCTATAGTATCTCTAGCTTTGCATGCGCTAATAACCTAGTCCTAGAACAGTTCTATTCTAGTGTTCTAACTAGAGATTAGCAGTTATAAGCGTTTCTTAATATTAAAAAGAGAAAGAGACTAGTAAAACGTCTTAGCAGACATAATCTTTAGAGTAGACAAGGTAGTAATTTACTTCTATTGCGCATAAAAGCTGCCTTTGTTTATATACAGAGTACAGTTATCTCTAGTACTACCTAGGCCTAAGCTCTGCACTAATAGGTCTATTTAAGATAAATTAACCTTAAAGACTAGATTATAGCTAATGTTAACAGCGCTATTCTTCTCTAGCGTAGTAGCGTTGCAGAGATAGTCTGTAAGAGACTTTAGCTCTCTATTATTTATCTCCTAGAAGTAACAGACAGTTATAAGCACTTAAAACTAGGCAACTTGCTTTACTACCTCCTCTTTTAACATGTATAAGGCACTAGACAACATCTAATAGCTAGTAGATAAGTAGTCTAAAGTAGTTATAGAGCAACTAGAAGAGGCTAAAGAAGTTAACTAGTAGGCACCTTATAACGCTAGAGCTACTATATTAATTAGCAATCTATACGTAAGAAAAGTGTTAAGAGAGAGAAGAGATTAGGGAAACTCTAGGTTTTTAAGACCTAGAGTTTCCCTAATAGGTCTAGTAAAAATAGAGTGTACTTACCTAGTATTAGCCTACTCTTGTTAGTAGTAAGTGTCTTTTTGTAAGCCTGCTTAAACGCTAGAGAGGCATTCTTAAAATTAATTACATAGCTATCTTCCTAATTAACCTCTCTATTATAGTTAATACTAATAAGGTAGTTACTGCTAATAGCGCGCACTTTATCTGTACTCTTAACCTAATAAAACTACTTATAGTGTAGGTTCTTAGAAATGTTATTGCTAATAAGATTTAGAAGAGCTTTGCTAGTAGAGATAGGCTTAACTTAGAGATAATCTAGGTAGCCTATCTTATACTACTTATAGATCCTATTAAGGTTTAATAATATAACTAAGGTAGGTAGCTTAGTGCGTTGTAGTAGCTTATTAGTTTTAGTTGTTTCTTATTAGAAGTAAGAGGGCTTTACCTACTAAACAGGTAAAGAGCTAAATAGATAAGTAACTACTAGGTTAGGGTCTACTAGAGCAGCAGAGGGGTTTTAAGTAGATGTATCTGTACTACTATTTTAAGCAGGCAGACTAACATAGCAGCCTTTGCCCTTATTACCTTTGCTCTTATATATCTGTTTATTACAGATACTAGAAGAAAGGCATTCTAGCTCTTCTTTAGATACAACACTATTGTTATTACTATTTACCTCTGTGTTGGCTTTATCTGCATTATCTCTGCTAGAGGTAATAGCTTTGTTAATAGTAAACGTTGTTTTCTAGTAGGCAGATAAGAGAAGAAGCAGTGCCTATGCGCAGTTAACGCGCATATTAACTAGAATCCTAGAAGCTTAGTAAGAGCTTATATTTATCTTAAATAGCTTCTAGACAACTTAGAGGATAGAACCTGTAGTAAACTTCTAATAGCCCTAAGAAGCCTACTTAGATACATCTATTAATACAGCTAACACTTTAAGTTAAGTGTCTAAGTTATTTAAAATCTTAATAACTATAGCTAACTTACACTGCCTAACCTCTGTCCCTAAAAGCGCTAGCCCTTCTTTAAAGGATTTAAAAAAGAGTAAAATACACTAGTCTACTTACACTTAAAATACTTCTAATAATTGCCTAAAATAGGGTACTAGTAATATAAAGAACTAGTATAGCTTGTGCGTAGGGTAATCTATAGGTAGTAGCGTAAACACCTTACTTAGCACTACTAAAGGATAGTGTAGTATAACTAACAGCTAACTCTGTACCTTTACCTTATTATCTAATTTACCTTCTAGTTTGCTTAAGCTAATAAGGATTAGCGCCTAGAAATTGTCTCCTGTTATAGTAGTGTTACCTACTACAACTTAGCTGTCTTATACTAAATCTAGACCTGTAATAGTGTTAAGAAAAGCTCTATTATATAGCAAAGTTAATATTTACAGCAGTAGTTATTCTGTAGTAGCACTATTAAGCGCACCTATAGTGTATTTATCCTGCTTATTACTAGAAGAGGAAGGTAATTTAAAGTTAAACAAGTATTTAAAGGGAGTGTTACCTTAGTATTTAGAAGAGTAGAGGTAAGAGATGTAGTTACTATTATGCATAAACTCTTTAAACAAGGTAACTTCCTGCTGTAGTTAGTCTTGCAAAGACAACAGGTAAGCAGTAGAGACTTTAACATCTAAAGTATACTAGCTTACGTAGTTAGGTTCTAAAGCTATAGTAGCAGAATAGTAGCTACACGTGTTAGTATAGCAAATAGCTAAGATAATAAACTACACTTACTATAGTAGATAGAAGAGGCGTAAGTAGAAAACATGTAGTAAACCTATAATGCTATGCTATAACCTAAAAGTATAGTTAGATAGAGGGGGGTAAGCAAACTCTAAGTGTCTAAAAACCTAGACTTTCTCTAAGGGACCTACTGCTCTTAGGGGCCTATTAGGGGGAGAATTAGTATAAGAAAAAAGAAAATCTAATTGCAGAACTGTAGTTAAGTAGAAAGACATAGCAGAGTAAGAAAAGAAATAACAGCTAAAGTAATAAAAGTTAAAAATTATTAATAAATCTAAGGGAGGTAGCTAGTAAAAGGGCTCTAGGTGTTATAGTTCCTTAAGCAACCTAGTAAAAGGATCTAATATAGGTAATGTATGTTAGCAACACTAGGACAGTACTAAACGTATACAAATAAGGCGCAAAATTTATATACAGTACTATACTGTTTGTATATATAAGTAGGTGTGTATAATAGGCATAGAGGGGGCTAGAGAATCTCTAGGTCTAGGTTGTTAGACTTAGTTAAATTAGACTTAGTTAAATTAGACTTCTACCTGTAGTTATTACTATTAATAAGTAGACTTATAAAGAGTAAAGTAGAGGAAACTGTTAAAGAAAGGGGAGGGGGAAAGAAGGTCTTATATAGTATCCTTATAGGTCTAAGCTTCTTAGTACAGAACGTTAAAACCTAGAGATTTCCTAACCCCTTCTCTATACTGTAGGTCTAATATAAAGTGTATAGTGTAGTTAGTATAAGAGTCTAGGTTTTAACAAGCTTATAAACCTAGAGTTTCCCTAGCCTCTTCTACAGCCTATAGCAGATGCATATAACATAGTGTAGTAGTTACCTTTAGTTAAGGTTAGATAAGACTAGCGTAAGTATGTTTTTATAGCAAAATAATATGCTTACTATAGTAATAACTAGAGCAGAGAAAATAATTAGGTTTGTGTATAATATTATTATTTTTTACAGAAGAGTATAGTTAAGAAAGTATTAGTTTTTAGCACGTTGTTATTAGAGACAAAAGTATTAATACTTAAATAGCATTTTATATGCGTTTAGGTTATCTCTAAGGAAGTATGTTTGCATAAACTAGTTTAGATCTAAACATACTTAGCCTACTTTATAGTTGTCTCTATATTTCTCTACACTTTAGAAGTACTTGCTAAAGTTAGTAGTGTACTGTCTAGGTAATCTAGGTGTCTAATCTAAGAAGCTGCTGCGTTTAGCATAATCTATCTATACCTCTCTTATACTAGCAATATTTTTCTATAAGTATGCCTATGTATCTTAAATAGTGTATTTATTATTATACTAAACTATAGTTAGAGGCTGTGTACGTGTTTTCCTAGTCCTGTCTATATTCTATTTTAGGCAGCAGTTAGCTAGTATAAGATAGAACTAGCATTGTCCTTTACCCTATTTATTTCCTAGCTTCTAGCAATATTTGCTAACAATAGATTCTAGAAATTTACTTTCTAGGTAGGCTGTTTTAGTGTGTGTAAAACTTATATAGCTTAAGAAACACATAATATAATATAAACTCTAGAACTACTATATTGCTAGTAGCTTAGTTAAGAATAAACGTTCTTATTCTAATATATTTGCGTTATGTTAATACGTATTATACTTAAGTTCCCTTTCTTATTTAGCTAGTTTATATTATAGTAGTAGAGAACTAGTTTACGTTTAAGAATATTTATAGTCTAGTTGTATTAGTAGTTTTTTATTTTGTAGATAGGAAAAGTTTACCTATATCTATTAGTAAGCGCTTCTTTATAATAGGTGTAAGGCAGACTATCTTTCTCTGCCTTAGTGTTAGTGTGTTTAGGCTTAACAGCATGTAGCTGTAGTATACTAGTATAACAGAACTACTACTACTTAGTATAGATAACAGCTAGTCTAGATATAAACGTGCAGGGCTATATGTATTTATTAGTTATATAAGTAGAGTATAGTAAGTAGGTGTAGCTAATACTAAAGACTCTCTGCTAGTTAGTTCCTTATATTCCTAGTGCAAGTCTTGCTTATATCTAGTGTTTAATAGCGTATAAAACGTCTTTTAATATATGTTGCACTTTTCTTCTTCTTTCTTATATATGTTTTAACTAAGTTAGTTGTTAAAATACGTATCTAGTGCCTTCCTTCTATATACTAGTAATGTTCTGCTAATTTGCATAAATTTAGCTATAGACCTCTTTACATCTAGTTCTGCCTTATTATAGTGTGTGTTTAGTATGCTATGTCTAATAATACGCTAAGCAACGCATTATAACCTATTTCTTCTGCCTTATCTACTTTCTTGCGCCTAGTTAATTAAATGCTTAGGCAACCTAAATTAGAATACAGCTAGAAGGAAGTCTGTATAAACGCTAGCTGTAAAAGCGCTTATTATAATAAAGATACCTAATCTATTCTTAAAAATTCTAGCCTGTGTGCTAGTCTTCTCTTCTTCTAATAACTTACTATAAAATTGCTTACATTATAATTACTTAGCAAGTTTATCTACTATAGCCTAGCTATTAATATAGATAAGGATTTTCTAGAACTTTACAACTTCTTGTTAGATATATTACACTATCTGTTTTATTAACATTAAATTAGTTCTATTAATAGTCTATACTTTGTATTACAGATTACTCTGCACTGTTAGTCTACAGAATGCTATAGTATTACTTAGTATACTAAGAAGTTAGAATACGTTATATTGTTCTTTAAATAGAACAGTTACTAATAGTAATATTAGGCAGGTAGTATACTGTATAATAGTTTAAAGGTTGCGTAGATAAGGTTAAAATTATATATTAGATAGTAAGATGTAATAGAACTTATTAACTACAATCTGCTCTAATTTACCTATAGCGCTTATATACTAGGTAAATAATACAAATACACTGTTGCTAATACTCTTAGGCGTTGCTAGTATAATAGACGCTGTTTTATTGTAGTAACTATGTTTCTACACTAATACGTATATACGCAATGCCTTATAGGCTCTAATAATATCTAAGCAGAGTGCAGTTAAGAGAACAATTATAATAGTCTGTCTATATCCTAGGTAACATAATAGTAGCAGGAAGAGTAGGCTTTTACTAGACCTAGTACTAGCAATGTAGATAATAATAGAGCTACCTATTATTACAGAACTAAGAGCTTGCTCTTACTAACCTTAAAATTAAGTATATTATCTATAATTCTCTTACAGCAAGAAGGGAAGGTAAATATCTATCTGCTTGGATAGTTACTCCTGTAGTATTTGTTGCTAGTTATATTGTTAAACTGCTTTATTACTCTTAAGTAGGGTAGTAAACTGTAGTACCTTATGCTACTAGGTAGAGATTTTAAAGTGTGCTTCTGCTAGGTGTTGTTTCCTAGTAAACACTTTAGTTATATCTAATGTATAGACTATGTAAGCTGTTTCTAGTAAGTGTCTAGCTTACATTTCTTAAGCTTCTGCTTTAGCTTCCTTAATTATCTTATCTACTTCTTCTCTAGACAGCTCTTTTAGTAGCCTATTGTTACTTTTAATTTTGCGTCTAAATATAATAAGCAGATACTAAAGGGTACTAATATTAATTTCTTGTCCTATCTAATATAGGGTTGCCTATTAAATAACAAAGCTTAGTAGCTTAGACACTTTATGTTATGTAATATCCTGTTTAGACTACAGAAAGCTGCTTATAGCTTAGAGGTAGTAGTATTCTTAATAGTCTTTAGCAACTTAATGCTGTATTATAATATAGAATAGGTAAATAAGCTATAAATACTATACTAGTAACAAACTAACTTCTCTAGGTAGGAATTAATATACAGTCTTTAACAACTTATTACAGTTATATCCTTTATAGTAGCAAGAAATAACAGTAACAAGCCTGTTAAAAAGGAATATGTTGTATAGGCTGTTAGTTACTAAGTTCTTATGTTAAATACTAAGGATCTTAGTTCTACAGGCAGGTTAGCTACTTATAAGGTAGATAAGTAATAATAAGTAACTAAGGAAGCTTTAGACCTTATTACAGTATTGTTTAATCTATATTAGGTCTCTTAGGTTAGATTTAGCAGTCTTCTTAAATATTCTACTGTTAACTACTTAGAGTATTTATTTAGAGATAAAACTCTAATATTCTTAGAGATATAGTAATAAGGGAGTAAATACACTGTATCCTAGTGTAGACTTAGTAGCTTGCTCTTTAATCTTGTCCTACAGTATAGAGGGTAGTTAGTCTCTCTACTTTACAAAGGCTAGCTTATATAAGAGTAAAGATGCTTACTTATATTTATTCTATACTATGTTCTTTATCTGCTCTAAGTTAGTCTTTACTAAACATATAGTAACAGAGTTGCTATTTTAGTATACAAATGCATCTAGGTTCTCTCTATATTAAAAGTAGCTTACGTATCTAGCTGTTGTAATAAGCTAGTTTATTAGGGTTAGATATTCTGTAGATAGATAATTATACACTTATTTCTTAAACTTGTTAGTAATAAAGTAATTAGAATCTTTAGTATAGCCTTAGTTTTCTGTTACGTTAAACTTATTAACTAAGTCTTCTGCTTCTTCTTAGGTAATACACAGCTGTGTTAATATAGAATACTCTTCTCTAGCCTCTCTATTATAGCCTACAATTTCGTCTTAATACTGCTAGATAGCAGCAAGTCTAGCTATTTTTTTAAGCGCTAATAGGTCTGTAGCAAAGTTGTATACTTTATAAAATTTATATTTACTACTTAAAATAGATAGGATAGTAATAGGAGTTACTATAGCTAGTTTAAGGTTATCTGTTTATACTATTTGTTAAATAAGAGATAACTAGAAATTATAGCAGAGAAGTTTAGTAGTGTTAAGCACAGTATACTAATAATATTCTTGTATAGAAGGTATTTACCTACTTAATCTATATAAGTGTTCCTAAAGTGCGTTCTATAACTCCTGTTAGTATAGCTGTAGATAGAGAAGTTATTTAGATAGAGACAAGGATTAGTATATATAATAAAAAAAGGTAAATATTTTCTATAAACAGATAGCGTAGTATAGGTTAAAGTTTTAGTAAGTCTCTAGAGGGAATAGGGGTACATCTATATAATACTCCTGCATTACTCTAATTCTAATATATTAGAAGGTAACAGTAGTAGTGTTTTGCTAGGTATAAACTATGCTCTTAACAAAGGAGTACAGAAAGAAAAGTAATAGTTTATTATCTAGGATAAGAGGTTTAATTGTTGCAATAGCAGCATTCTAAGATTTAAATTAGGCTAGAATTTAAGGAATTAGGTGTAGGCTAGCTATAGGTTAGTTTATAGGTTAGGCACTGCAGGCATACTGCTTATCTATTCCTATTAATCCTGTTTTGCCTATTATAATGCACTTTCTAGTTATAGTTATAATTCCTCTAACATGCTTAGGTTTTTATTGTTGTTTTTAGCTGTTGTTGCGTTTAAGTCTAGCTGTAGAGTTTACTTATTAGTTAACGTTGTTTAAAGAGAGGCTGTTAGAGGTAGATTAACATAATTAGGTTCTTTAACACAGAAGAACTAGGTAACACTAAGTTATACTGCCTCTTTAGAGACAGTAATAAAGAATCTTTAGCTGCAGACTAGAGATATCTAGTCTAGATACTACTTATTAGCTAAGGTTGTATTAGTATCTTTAGTAG
>SATZ01000832.1:0-11752 GCA_004335205.1 Ascochyta viciae-villosae | reverse complement strand
TTCCTAGTTTTTAAGTTAAGTTACTTAAAATTTTAAACTGCTAGTAAGAAGGTGTAGTACTTCTAATTTAAATTTAAATTAGTACAAGAGATAAAGCTAAGCTTACGCAATTAATTTAGACTATTAGTTACTCTACTAGGTTAGAGGTAATAAAAACGTTTGCCTTCTTGTTAAAACTTAGCTAAAACTTTAGATTACGCACTTTAAATTAGACTAGGAAACCCCCCTATTGTTAGATTTTAAATCCTTAAATTGTTAAATTCTCTATCCTCTATTGCTCTATTGTTAGATCTTAAATCCTTAAATTAATAAATCCTCTATCCTCTATTGCCTAATTGTTAGATTTTTAAATCCTTAAATTAATAAATTGTCTATCCTCTATTGCCCTAGTATTAGATTTTAAATCCTTAAATTGTTAAATCTTCTATCCTCTATTGCTCTATTATTAGATTTTGAATCCTTAAATTAACAAATTATCTGTTATCTAATGCCCTATTATTGAATTTTTAAATCCTTGCATTAATAAATTGTCTGTTATCTATCCTCTATTCTCTATTGCTCTATTATTAGATTTTAAATCCTTAAATTGTAAATTATCTATCCTCTATTGCTCTATTAGTAGATTTTAAATTCTTAAATTATTAAATCGTCTATTCTCTATTGCCCTATTGTTAGATTTTTAAATTCTTAAATTAATAAATTCTCTATCCTCTATCCTCTATTGCCTGCTTATTAGATTTTTAAATCCTTAAAATGTAAATTGTCTATCCTTTATTGCCCTATTGTTAGATTTTAAATCCTTAAATTGTTAAATGCTCTATCCTCTATTCTCTATTGCCTAATTGTTAGATTTTTAAATCCTTAAAACATAAATTGTCTATCCTCTATTACCCTATTATTGTACTTTTAAAGAGAAGGTGTAGTTAATGTTAAAGGTAGCAGGTAGTAGTTAAGAAGCAGAGCAACGCAGAGAAAGAGCTGTAGAGTAAAGGCACTCTTACTTAAGCTTTAGCAGCGTGATTACCTATATACAGCTGTAACGTTACTGCTACGCAGCGTAAGTCTCTTAAACTTACTGTTACCTTTACTAAGACTAGTTCTATATACTAATTATCTTAAGTATAAGGCAAGATTGCGTTAAACTAAAGACATAGTTAGAAAGCTACTCTCTTGCTCCTTCTACTACTCTCTTTACAGCCCTATGCAACTATTAGAACACTTTTAAATTAATAGAATTAATAAGAAAGTATTCTATATCTACGTCTCTGTTAGTTAGCTGCGTTTCTTGCTAATTTTTATAACAAAGTGCTAAGCTACGCTATTTGTTAATAATTAGGGCTATTAAAGCTACAGGTACTAGCTGTCTTTAGTATTAGGTAGTAAACAGCTCTTAGTTTAAGTAGCAGTGTACTTTATATCTTACTACTATTTACTTAATAAAGCTAACTTTACCTACTATATTACAATATCCTAGGTATTACTCTGTACTCTTATAAACTTCCTTACTAAACGTCCTATTATATGTACTAGAAGAGAGTTACCTTTAAGGTATAGATGCTAATTTAGATAAAGTAGTAGTCTTCTTCTACACCTGTGTGCTGTAATAGGTAATATATCTACTAATCTAGCTCTTTTATTAAAAATAACAGCTCCTATGCTACCTGTAAAATAGGCTTATATAGTAGCCTATAATAAACCTCTTACTAATTAGACTCTTAGTATAGACTGTATAAGTTATGTTAAGTTACAGCAGTAGCTGTATAAGCTGCTATTAACAACAATATTAAGTATTAATAGTGTTAAGGTCTGTCTAGTTATTACAACCTACTAAAACATAAAACATAAGAAGAAAAACCTCTTAGATGCTAGGACAGACGCAGATAAGGTAGTAGAGTACAAAGCTAGTGTAACTGTTTTAGCAGTAACAAAAATCTAGAAGAAGTCTACTCTAACTCTTAGTCTTGTCTACTTAAGTATTATAGCTGCCTATATGCCTGTAGTAGGTAGCAATTAATAGCATATAGTCGCAATAGCAACTGTTAATAGTTAGATAATATTTATCTACAACTCTAACTTTAATATAACTAAATATATTAGTAGTAATTAAGGGTTTAGGTTATTAACTATAAACGCAATAACACAACTTATAGTCTATAAATACTTTACACTTGCAACTAAAGTGTAGGTTTAGAGTTCTCTAAGTTATTATAATTGTACTATAGGTAAATGCATAGGATAAAGCGCGTAGTAGCTTAAGGCAACTCTGTCTAGCTAGCTTCTATAGCTGCTAAACAAAGATTTAAGTAGTGAAAGTTAGTTTAAGTTTAACTAGAACTAATTTAGATAGATAGCTACTTGTTATTATATTTGTTACTTACAATTTAATAATGTAACAATATAATAATTTAACAATTTAACAATTTAATAATGTAATAATATAATAATGCAATAATATTATTAAAAGTAGTAGAGTGTAAGGTTAATAGAGCTATCTAGCAGTGCTACGCACTATAGAGATAAATAGACTAGCCCTATCTAGTAATAGCTACCTGTAGAAACTACCTTCTAACAGATATAACAATATAATAATATAACAATGCAATAATATAACAATTAGATAATGTAACAATTAGATAATGTAACAATTAAACAATGTAACAATTAGACAATTTAACAATTTTACAATTAAACAAGTTAAGAATTTTATAATTTAACAATTTAATTACTTGCTTTGCATATACAACTGCTTTTTATAAGCTATTATTAGGTGTTATATACTTTAAAGCTATAGTTAATGCTTAGAAGCTAGCAAAGAAAGATGCTAAAAACCTAACAGTTATCTCCTTAACCTCTTTCCTAGTATTTCTACAATTAATGCTAATGCTATTAGTTAAGCTATTTGTCTGCGCAAATATCTTTAAATGCTTATCTGTCCTTCTTTATTACATTACGCAAGCTACATAGCAACTATTACACCTAACTATACAAACTCTATAGCCTATAGCATGCCTAGAATCTAAGTTACTTTAACTCTTACCTACTTATTAGTTGTAATATGCTAAAGAGCCTTAACTAGGTTATAGTTAAGCTTAGTTAATAAGACACTACCTGTATTAGAGGTGTAGCGCTGTATTATTATATCTTAGCAGTATCTAGTGCAGCTGTAGGTGTTGCTAGAAGAGCGTACACGCTTATTTAGTATAGAGACAATCTATACTATAGGTATACTGTTAAGCTAGCTCTAGAGAAGAGAGCAGAAGCTAAAAAGAAGACTATGCCTATTGCCCTTACTAATGTTATAAGAGGTAGTAATAGAGAAGTTTGCTTATTTAGTAGTGTAAGCAGCCTACTCTCTTATAATTACCTAGAATTAATTAGGGCTAAGCTAGTTTGTTATAAAGGGCACCTTACTTAATATATTGCTTTAAGAAGTAGTAGAGACAACCTCTAGGCAGTGTGTTAGCCTAATTAAGCTGCTAGGAGCCTTAGTGTAGTAGGAGGTGCAGAATTACACTAGAACAGCAGCCTCTATATTCTTAGGTAAGGCTTTAGTAAAGCGCGCAGATATATCTATAATAATACAGCTATTTAGAGTAAGGAGGTAGTGTATGTTATATAGCGTCTATAGGCGCTAGTTAGCTAGAATAGTTAGAAAGACGTAGATAGTAAAGATATAGTTATAAGTCTGTAGTGTCCTAGAAAGCGCATTAATATAAGTGCCTAGGTTTATATTAGTAATGTTAGTATACAGCCTATAGACCTGTATAGTTATAGTGCCTTAAAAGTAGATAGTAAAGCTACTTTAGCTAAGTATATAGAGAAAGTTAATACTAAGCAGCTCTTATACAGCGTTAACGCTAATGCAGACACTAGCGCTAACAGCTAACTTAGCTTAAGTAAGTAGGTAGCTACTTGCTATACTAAGCTTAAGCACGCTCTTACTAGGCTTTAGTACAGCTAGCTTAAGTATAAGTACACTATTAGGTTAGAGTACTGTGTTTAACATGTTATAGCAGCTAACTATAGGTATAAAGGCTAAGTAGAGCTTATTAGAGGTGTAAAAGAAGACTATAGTAATTATCTCTTACTACTGTATTAGCAGGTGCTAGAAAGCTTATAGCTTAAATAGGTAGAGACTTATAGTAGGTTAAGTGTGTATATATAAGTGTGTAAGTATAAGAATAAGAAGAAGAATATAATAGTTAAGTTGTAGTTACTATGCTTATAAGAAGAAGTAGAGGAGATGTAAGCTGTGTGTAGGTAAGTAGAAGGTTAATATTAAGCCTGCTACACCTTTACTAGCACTGCCTAACGTTTGCTGTAGTATAGTAAAAGATAGCTAAATACCTCTTTACAGCCTTACTACTTTGTATAAACTGTTAATCTAGGCTAGGCTAAGTAGGCTATATATAAAGCTTGTATAGAGCTCTAGACTACTAATAAGAGAACCTATAAAGCGTAATAAGGTAAGAAAGCAGGCTGTTAAGGTAGTATATAAAGACGCTATTCTGCTCTCTAACCTCTTTGCTTCTTTATCTCTACTCTACTCTCTTCTAACTACTTCTTACCTTTATTAGACTTCTTACCTCTATTAGACTCTACTTCTTACCTTTACACGCACATCTAACTAAGCCCTCTTCTTTACTATGCCTACTAGTAGTTTTACTAGCTCCTTTATTATAAGCAGTATCCTTAGCGCTTACTTTAAGTATACTGCTAGCATCTAGTTTAGTATAAGTCTTATACTAAAGCTTAAACCCCTTCTTATAAAGGCTACTACTAACGCCTACCTTCTAGGACTGCGTCCCTATACTAACTAATACATAGCTCTAAGCTCTAGTTACACAGCCTAATATTAAGCTTAACTATAATAATGTTACTAACTGTAAACACTTCTAAGCTACTTACTAGAAGCTCTTCTTTATATTTGCTAACTAAGCGCGTACTTCTAAAGCAAAGATAAATAGCATAGATAGTCTCTTTCTTAGCAAGAACATTCTTAGTAAGAAGATCTAGGCATACCTTATTAGCAGTTCTAGTAGTAGGTACGTCTGCAACCTTCTGCACTGCATAGTAGTGCTCTTCTAGTATATTAATAACATATAGGCTGTCTTAAGCGTTTATACTATGCTAGTGTTAAGCTTTATAACCTTTACTAAGGTAGTATAGTAGAATAGTAGTATTAAGAGTAATAGCTTTGTAGAGCGCTTTAAGTTTATCTACAATACTTTAGTAGAGGAAGTACAGTGTATGTCTAACTAGTAGTTACTACTAACTAGTAGTTACTAATATAAAGCTGTCTAGCTAATCTTTACATTTATTATCTTTATTATGTAGTGTCTGTGTTTAGACTAGTATAGAAGCACTAACTTATGTCTAAGCTAGGCTAGAAGTTTAACCTTACTAACACTACCTCTATCTTTACACTACTAACCTACTTATATCTCTTATATAAACTATACTATCTTAAGATCTACTCTTAAGTGCACTATAGGTGTCTATGCTAAAAGATACTGCGTATACATTCTATAAAGGATACTGCAGCTTCCTACTCTTACGTAATTGTAATATTATTATAAAGAACCTCTAGTATAAGCTGCCTAATAAAGACTATAAGCAGCTGTTTACTTACTAAATCTAACCCTTACTACGTAATAGTAAAAACCTGCCTTTCTACAGCGCTAGCTAGTTGCTTCTAAACAAACAGAGCGTGTATTAGCCTATATTTATTACGCACTTACTTCTTACAGCTATCTAGCTAATCTAAAAGACTCTTACTAAAGATACGTTGCCTGCTAGCATGTAGCAGTAGCTAGTATCTACTGCTTAAGATTAGGCTAGCTATATACCTGCTCCCTTGTCCTCTCTCTCTATAGCTCCTTCTCTATCTGCCTAGATTAAGCATGTGTTAGCACTGTTGTTAACTAAGTAAGCAGCTTCTTACTCTGCTATACTAGTGCCTCTATTACTAAAGCGTTAGCATAGCAGCTATAGTACTGCTATGCGTACTACACTGCTGTTATTCTACCTTACGCCTCTATAAGCATAACTACTGTCTCTAGAACAGCTGTATATTAGCTAGCTATCTAAAATAGCAGCTATACTACAGCTAAGTGCACCTGCTATCCTAGAGCAGTATATTGTTACTTCTATTACTAACTATAACTGTAGCGCTAAGTATAAACACGTAAGGAAACTAGAGAATAATAAAGTAAAGAGATAGATTACAGCAGAGCTAGTAGTACTACTACTACAGGCGCCTGCCTAAGAGTATAAGGTATACACTTCTCTTACGCCTAAAGACGCAGCCTACTTATTATAGCTTTTTAAGCAGCCTTTTAAGAGTAGTAAGAGTGTAGAAGAGATAGTTATCTACTTATATAACAGTGTTACTACCTTATATATAGTTACTGTCTCTATAATTAATAAGGTACACTCTATTAGTAACAGTGCAGTGTATACTACTGTAGTAGTATTCCTCTACTAATAGTATGCAAATAGAACACCTTTTACACACAATATTGCTAATATTACTTACTATCTGCCTATACTATTATACTATAGTGCGTTACAGTGTTTGCTAGCAGCAGTAGGCACGCCTACTACTTAGTCTACAACTAATATCCTTATAGCTGCGTAGGACCTATATAACCTATATAAACAGAAGCTTAATATTGTGTATATTAAGTACTGCTAAGCAAAGGCCTTTCTTAGCAAGGTATATATAGACAGAGTATAGAAGATTAATTATAGAAAAGGTATAGTAGCTAGTAAAGGTGTAGGCAGAAGTAAGAAGAAGAGCTAAAGTAGCTAGAGCAAAGTTTTAACAAAAGCTATTAATTACATTATAGCTACTATGTCTTCCTTACTAAGCTAGCAGCAGTAAGCTTACTTTAAGTAGTAACTGTACTAAGCACTCTCTTAGTACAGAATAGTAAGTAGTCTTAGCTAGGGCATACTGTGCCTTATACTATATAAAGTTATTAGCAACTTATAAGTAGAGAATAACCTCTATATAACCTATACACTAATATAGTGTAAGCTTATTACCTAGTTAAATCTAGGCGCGTATGCAGTAAGCTAGGTGCTAGAGAAGTAGCTTAAGTTAGAGAGTGTAGCTAGTAGTTCTATCTGTAAGAAGCAGACACTCCTAATTAAATGCCTAGAGACATTAAGCTAGGTTATAGAAGTAGCTAACTTAGAAGATAACAACAACTTAGAAAAAGAAGAAGAGCTAGATAATAGTCTTATGTATAGTAAAGACCTAGCTAAGGCAGCAGGTGCTAATATATAAAAGCAACTACAGTAATAATCTCTTCTTAAGCTCTTTTAACTACAAGCTAGTGCAGATAGTAGGTAATAAATAAGTAGCCTTTACCTAAGTGCTCTACTTAAGCTAAAGTAAAGGAAGGTATAAGGCTAAGCTGCACACCTAAGCTAAGAATTAGTGCACAAATTCTTTAATAATATACTACTTTTTCTCTAGCTTACTTACTTACTTACTCTCCCTCTACTATCTGCATACGTACCTACTAACAACTACTGCCTACTAAGTACTATCTTTGTATTAGTATTCTGTTTACCTGTAATAAGGCTTCTCTAAGTAAGCAGCCTTACCTACTATAAGTTATACTACAAGAAAGGCGCGCCTAAGCTGTACCTTACTACTCTTACTACAAGTAGCTTTGTTAATAAGCTACTTACACTGCTTAAGCAATACTATATAATATCTGCTACTTAGATTATAAGCGTAGTACGTGCTTTATACTTCTATTATAATACTTACTCTTACTAGCTCTGCTATTGCGTGTTGTGTATAAGACTTATTAGCTTACTAAGAACATGTATATAATAGGACTTTAATCTTAATAATAATATACCTACTAAGAAAGCTATTAAAGCTAGGCTAAGAGGTGCTATTAAGGTTCTATTAGACAGACTAGTTAGAGAAGAAGAAAGGGATCTTACATAGCTACTGCAGTTAAACATAGCTTTAATACAGGTCTGTATTATCCTACTTACTAAAGACAATGCTAGCATTTATGCTGTAGCTATAAACTGCAATAATAATACTATCCTAATTAGAGAAGAAAGTATTACTAAGTCTGTATAGGCAGAGTTAGTGTAGAGCACTACTATACTTTATATATACCTTACTATCTACTAAACCTAACAGCCTCTTATCTTCTTCTAGATAGTTAACAACTAGTAAGACGCTTAGAGTAATAGTAACGTGCTAGTTACTAAGTTAAACAGCTTTAGTAATATTGCATAGTAGTACAACAGTATTTATAGTTCTATAACTAGTAAACGCTATACCTCTATCTTTAAGATCTTATAGGCAGTAGTAGTTAGTCTAGTACCTTAACTAGATAGCCTAGCATTTGTTTAGCCCTCTAATAGTAGTAGTGTTAGGTTTGTTACTCTTAATAATAGGAGTACTGCTAGCAGCAAGGCAGGTAATAAAGAGGTAGAGGAGGTTAGAGCTAAGGAGAAGAACAGTAAGGACAATAAAGGGGGAGATAAAGATAATAAGAGGAGGAGTAAGAATAATAAGGATAATAAGAACAATACTAAGAATAATAAGGTTAATAAAGAAGAGAACTCTAAATAAGAGGAAGATAATAAGAATAATAAGAAAGATAAGGGTACTAGCAGCAAAGTATATTAGAGTAGAGAAGTTTTGTAGCTAGAGTTATACTAAGCTACTCTATATACTTTTATATGCAGATCTTATTCACTTATTTAAAAGCTCTTAAAAATATACATTTGCTAGACTTTTTAGTGTTAGCTTCTACCTATATATTCCCCCTCTAAAAGGTCTAAAAGTAAGCTGTAAAGATAGTAGGATATAAAATAATATTGTCTATGTTATTAGGTAAGATAATTTACACTTATTAACACTAACTAAACTAACTATCTTATAGTGTTAACATATAGCAGATTTTCTATATTAGGAAAAAAAAAGGTAGAAATATAGAGTTGCTAGTATATATAGCATGTTTATAGAGGCTAGCAAATAGGTATAGTCTAGGTAGGAGTTAGGTACATTACGTAAGGTACTCTACTTCTACCTAGTACTTACCTACGCTAGGTACTCTACTTCTACCTAGTACCTACCTACGCTAACCTCTAGCTAGGAGGGTTAGAGCTAGGCAGGGTCTATATATAGTAGAGGTAGGTGTAGAGCAGGCTCTATATATAGCAGGAGTAGAGGCAGAAGAGAGAATGCACAGACTAGTAGTAGGTGTTAGGTATATTAGGTAATATAAGATCCTCTAAGGATCTAACTTATTTAAGAGATCTAAGAGATCTAAGAGATCTAAGAGAGATCTAGCTAGTTAGATTAGATTAATTCTTAACTTATCTAGGAGATCTAAGAGATCTAAGAGAGACCTAGCTAGTTAGATTAGATTAATTCTTATCTTATCTAGGAGATCTAAAAGATCTAAGAGAGACTTAAGAGATCTAAGAGAAAGGCCTAAGAGATCTAAGTAATATTACGTATAATTATTACAGTTAGGTGCCTTTTAGGTACTCTCTACTCTACCTAATACCTACTACTAGTTAATACAGCCTCTATTCTAACCCTACTTCTAGTTAATATAGCTCCTCCCCTATACCTACTATACACCCTAGTAGGCTGTACCTATTTACTAGCGTATGTAATAGTAATAGTAATAGTAATAGTTTGCTTAACAGCTATAATAGCTCTAATATTAAAAAACACAGCTAAAACAGCTAAAACAGCAGGATAACAGGTTACTATATTCTATAACTACTTAATAGTATAGAACACTTATACTCTGTTCTAGATACGCGTTCTACTACCTTAATACACGTAACGTATATAAGTGCTAGATACAATCCTAATCTAGCTACCTATACTATAGGCTATAGTACAGAAGTTACTTCTAGGTACTACACACGTGTATTTAATTGCGCTATTACTATTTACATTAAATTACCTATAGTAATAGATAATGTATGCAACTACACTATAGTAATAACTCTAGTTAAGCTAGTAGTGTGCACTCTTAGTTGCTTAACCTATAGGTATATAGTGCAGTAAGTTAGACATATAACTTACATATATATACACGTTGCTGCTAGTTGTATAAGTCTACTTACACTAGCTTTATAGGTATAGTAGAAACCTTGTTTACAGTGTCTAGCAGCTATTATAGTAGCTTTTAGGGCGTCCTCTAGGGTTGTAATAATTAAATAAATTTAAAAATATTAATTTAATTTTGTTAGGCATCTATCCTCTATTATTAAACTGTTAAATTATTAAATTAATAAATCCTCTGTTATCTATTATCTATCCCCTATTGCCCTATTATTAGATTGTTAAATTCTTAAATTAATAAATCCTCTATTATCTATTATCTATTACCTATCCTCTATTGCCCTATTATTAGATTTTTAAATCTTTAAATTAATAAAACCTCTATCCTCTATTACCCTATTATCTATCCTCTATTACCCTATTATTAGATTGTTGAATCCTTAAATTAATAAATTCTCTATTATCTATTATCTATTATCTATTATCTATCCTCTATTACCCTATTGTTAGATTTTTAAACCCTTAAATTAATAAATTATCTGTTATCTATCCTCTATTCTCTATTACCCTATTGTTAGATTTTTAAACCTTCTAATTAATAAATCCTCTACCCTCTATTGCCCTATTGTTAGATTTTTAAACCTTCTAATTAATAAATCCTCTACTCTCTATTACTCTATTATTAGATTTTTAAACTCTTAAATTAATAAATCTTTTTATAGCGCAGAGTAAGTAACACAGCGCAATGTAAAGGAAAAGCTAATTAGGTTTGTGCTAGCAGATCTGCCTTACAGCGTAAGAAGGTAAGTAATAAAGTGTTTGCTGCTAGCCCTACTACGCCTGCTTATTACTAGGCAGCTAGAGTAGTAAGTAAGCAGCTAGGGATGTATATAAGAGTGCTACTTAACTCCTTAAGGCTTATTTCTCCTCTCTATTACTAATATTACTATTATTACTACTACTACTATTATTACTACTACTACTACTATTACTACTACTGCTACTATTACTACTACTACTACTATTACTACTACTACTACTATTACTACTACTACTACTACTATTACTACTACTACTACTACTACTGCTACTACTGCTACTATGTCCTTTGCTGCTGCGTCTAACGTAAGTATAAATTTGTTTCTCTTTAGCTTTTACTTACATTGTTTAGATTAGGAATAAACTAACAAATAATTAGTTTAGGTTCTTAATACTAACTAAAGCTAAGCTGCGTAATAAAGGCAGTAACAGCTTTACTCTCTACAAGGACAACAGCTATAGTTACTCTAAGAAGAGTAAATACTATAACATGTATAAGTTTAGTAATAGAACTATAAGTATTAGCTATATCTTCTTCTACCTTAGTATGTATGCACTCTCTATTCTGCCCTTTAATAAGCTTTAGGCCTTTATAACTACTAACCCTACGTATTCTATCTTAGTTAACTATAACTACTGCAATAATAACTCTTATAAGGATCTATATATTATGCTAGCTAAGCTTATAGTTAATAATAAGGCTAATATTACGCGTAACACTAATAACACCTATACTATCTGCTTCTTTACTATTATAGCTAACACGCAGGGCAGCTACGTGTTTAATCCTACTATATATATAAAGAATAGCATCTAGTATAAGAGTGTTAAGATCTATAACTAGGGCCTAACAGCTTATCCAGG
>SATZ01000831.1:0-11754 GCA_004335205.1 Ascochyta viciae-villosae | reverse complement strand
AGAGAAAAGCAAGCTCTATATTATTATAATATTATTATCTATTAATAAGCACTTAGTAAAACCTGATACACGTAGCAGGCGTTAGGGCTGTTTTCTTAACGTTAGATAGACGTTGGATAGACGTTAGGGCCGTTTTCTCAACGTTAGATAGACGTTAGGGCCGTTTTCTCAACGTACCACGACATTCTACACATATGCTCAACGTACTACGCCTGCTACAACCTACTAGTAATAGTACACATATAATAAGACTTTAGTGTTTTTTAAAAATTACAATAGCAAAATTTTTTCCTAATATAGAGAAGCTAGCTAGATATAACTTTAAAGTTAAATATAAGCCTAAACTAGAGAACCCTATAGATAGCCTATTAAGGCGTCTAGATTATGCAAAGAGACTAGTTATTAGAGAGCAGTAGGCACTACGTAATACTATGCTACTAATACTCTAATAAAAGCTTTAAATATAGACTATCTAGAAGTCTAAGGCTTAAAATGTTAAATAGGCAACTAGAGTAACAGGTAACCCTAGTAGGGGTCCTAAAGGATCCTAGTAACTCTCTAAAACTGCCTCTAAGGAATTCTACCTACTAACAGGTACTAGAGATACGTCTCCCTTAGCTCTTAACTAGCTATCTACAGGCTATAACAGCTAGAGTTAATCTAAATTATTTAAAGCTTAGAAACCTAGATTTAACATTACAGAGGCTCTCCTTTATAACTTTAATAGACAAGTTAGGTTACCTACTTACCTTATAAATAATACTACGTAAGATAAGTCTGTATATGCTCTAGACACCTTAGAACACCTAACTAACTATATTAGACAGGTTTAGGAGCAGGATACTGCTTATAAGTTGCTAATAAGTTAGGACGCAAGTAGAGTAGCTACAGGTTACTACTACTAGAAAGTTAACCCTAGTAAGATCCTGCGCAGAAGTAGAAAAGTGTAGATTCCCTAAGACGTAACTCTTTGCTAAACTATCTTTATAAAGAACTATAACAACTCTATAAGAGGTTACTATAGCTATAAAAAAACTACCTAGCTGTTAAAATAAAAGTACTATTAGCTAAACCTAAAGAAGAATATACACAAGTATATTTAGTGTTATACAGTATACTAACTAAATAAGATCTGCAGGTATAAGCTATAGAGACTGCTAGTTCTACTCCTAGTACCTAATATATCTTAGCAGTATTACTCTCTAGACTTTGTAACAGACCTACTAATGTTAAAGAACAACTAGGGAAATAAGTATAACTTAATCCTAGTCCTAGTAGATAGGTTTAGTAAGTATATCTAGTACCTACCTGTAACTAAGATAGTTATGTTCTAGAAGGTAGCTAAACTACTACTTAAGCAGTGCTTTCTTAAACATAGTCCTCTTAATACCCTAATATTAGACTATAGGTTAGTGTTTACTAGCTAATTCTAGTCTAATATCTGCTATTATTTAAAGATTAACTATTGCCTTAGTACAGCCTTTTACTTACAGACTAATAAACAGACAGAACACTAAAACTAGGAGTTAGAAACCTACCTGCGTATCTATATAAACTACTAACAGGATAACTAGGTAGACTTATTACTATATACAGAGTATGTATATAACTTAAAAGCTTACTCTACGCATAAGGAATCCTCTATTAAGGTAGTATATAGGATTAATCCTTAGGGCTTTAATAGAGTTCTAGATAAGCACTAGCTATGCTATCCCCTAGAAGCATAAGCAGACAGCAGAAAGGCACTAGACCTCTATTAGCAGGTAATTAGACAGCTAGAGCAGTAGTATAAACTATAGGTAGTAGCAAAGGATAGCTTAGAGTATGCCTAAAAGAGTAATTCTTGTTAGTATAATACTAAGTAGGCAGACAGACACTTTGCTAAAGGTAAGTAAGTGCTGCTCTAAGCAAAGAACCTAATAACTAGCTAACTATCTAAGAAGTTTAACGCCTGTTACCTAGGTCCCTTTACTATTATAAAGAAGATTAGGAAGCTAGCTTATAAGCTAAACCTACTACTATTAATAAACAGAGTGTACCTAGTGTTTAATATATTATTACTTAAGCTATAGAAAGAACCCTTTGTAAAGAAGGGGTTCTAGCTAGGTCCTACACAGATCTTAGAAAACACTCTCTTAGTAGAGAGGTACAAAGTTAAAGAGATTCTGCAGTACTATAATACTTAAGTCTGTAGATAAGAGTACCTAGTAAAGTAGCTAGAGTAGCTAAATAAAGAAGCTACCTAGAAGCTACTAGATAACCTTAACTACTGCAAGGAAATCCTTAAAGAGTACCTTAAGATAATAACTAATATAATATAGTAATCTACTTATAAATGTAAAGCTAAGTCTAAGTTAAGTTAGAGTAATCTAAACCTACCTTAGCAGAAGAGGGGTTACCTAAGGAAATCCTAGGATAATACTTATACTATAAAACTGTAGACAATATATTAACTTAAGGTTACTGTCCTAAGGCTATAGATTAGCCTAGTAACTATCTAAGGTAGAGGACAAAGGTCTTAAGAGTATTAGAGTAGGCATAGATTTTTATATAGTTATTTACATTTAATCTATTGCTATATATTATCTAAAAGAGCAACTTAAAACATAGAGAAGACCTTAAAAGCCCCTAGTAGGGCTAAACTTATAGTCTAGACTACCTTAATAACAACGCTTAGGAGTCTTCTAGGCTGCAGACTTAGTTAGAGAAACTGTTAACTGCTAGAAAGAAGTAGCTAGGGCATCCTTAGTAGAAGGTACATTAGTGCTGTAGTAGTACTAACGCTTCTTTGCACCCCTAGCAGCACTATCCTGCTAGAACATATACTTAACGTCCTTGTTAATAACTATATTAGAGGCTGCCTTTTTACTAACAGTACCTAAGGCTGCCTATATAAGTTAGCTATAGTAAAGGTAAAAGGTTAGGAAACTTATATTAAAGTGCTGTAGGTTATACTTACATAAAACCTAACAAGCTTTATTATAGTCTACTAGACCTAAACCTAAGTCCTTTATATAGTGTTAGACAGCAGCCTTATAGGTTACAGCACTAAGATAGTAGGCCTTAGCATAGTTAAAAGCAGTCTGCTAGTAGTGCTAAGTTATAGCTAGAATATTATCCTTAGTTACAGCGTTGCCTTATTAAGTAGTTTCCTTATTTGTTTTGCGCTTAGCTTACTTAATAAGAAAGTTAAGCATGTTAATAGCACAGCAGAAGTAAGGCGTAATCTATATAGATTAGCGTTAAGCAGGCACTAAGCAGACTTCTAAGCTTACCTTAATGCATCTACTAGTGTTACTACCTAAGTATCTACAGTATACGCTAAAGTTATTCTTGCGCGTATAGAACCTCTTAGGACGCCTAAAGACCTGTATAAACAATTTAATTATTCTATTAGAATTAGAGCTAGACTTAGTAGTTAGCTTAGTTATACACCTATTATACTAGAACTAAGTAAAGAAAAGCTGCAGAGCTATGTTGTTAGGTATTATATATATAAAGTTAGGTAACTTAGCGTTGTTAATATGCAAAGGTAGAAGAGGCATAATTATAAAGAAGTAGAGTAGAAAGTGTGTAAGTGTAAGTAGAGTACAGATAAGAAAGAAGAAGTTAAGATATCTACTCTTTATATACTGCAACACTCTTACCCCTATCTACTGCCCTGCTAATATCCTGCTGCCTTACTACCTACTTTCTAAACAGTTAAACGCCTAAAACTTTACATAGTTAGTAAGGAATAATACGCGCCTAATAGAACGCTTACTATATAACTACAAAGCCCTAAGTCTAGAGTAAACAATAACTAAATACATATAAAGGCATAGCTAACACTGTGCAATTAGCAGATAGACTCTTATAACAGGATTAATCTAAATATAGAGTAACGCCTAATATTGTTATAATAAGATACCTATATATAGCATGTTGCTTAGAGCCTACTTATATAAGAGAAGGACAACTCTTAAGCACTAACTAGATACCTTATAAGGTACCTCTTAGGTAAAGGTAATAATATATCTAGCTAAACTGTTGCAGTAGTTAAGTAAATAAGTCTACGCCCCTAGTAACTACAGTTGTTTAGACTAGGGGTAATAATGCCTCTGCAGAGCTTATAGACAAAAGGCCTAGATACTTAGGTAACTTATAGAGGATAAGTTGTTATATTAAGAAAACAGCCTAGGGCAGTATATTACTATACCTAACACTAGCTCCTAGGTAACTGCAGTCCTTAAACCTAGAGTAGTAGTACCCTACAGAGACTATAATACAGTAATAAGTATCCTATAAGGAAAACCTGCTATAATTAGCATATAGTTTACTCTATATCTTCTTATTACTATACTCCTAGAGGTTAAGGCTACTAGGCTAAGAGTACTAGATTCTTAAGAGGACTGTAGTAAGGCTGTAGACACTTTACAAGGTAGTACTAGCTAAACACTTATTTAGTAAATCTACTAAACTAGCACCTAACTCTCTAACAGTGTTTACTATAGGTTTTAAAGTTAATAATCCTAAAGAATCTAGAAGTAAGGTTACCTAGTAAGTAGTAAACTAGTGCTAGTTACACCCTATAAGGAGTTGCTTATACTAACATAACTAACAGATTTAAGCACCTACTAATAAGTAAACTAGCTTTCTCCTAACTATTTTCTTCTTATATTAGAGGTTTTTTTAGAGTTTAAACTAGCAAGCATTAGTATATAGAGTTTAGTAGTCTAGAACAGACTGTAAGAAGAGAGAGGGCTATTATTAAGGGCTTTCTACCTTAGGTATGCTAACCCTTAGGAACACCTTAGGGCAACTATAGTTACCCCTTAGAGCCTACACAACACGTATATATTCCCCTAAATCCTTAAGAGCTTAACCCCTAAGGATTTGTCTCTTATCTTATCTAATACTATATGTTTTATCCTATCTCTTGCCTACCTGTAGTACCCTTACAGAATTCTAAATAGAAGTACCTATATTACTACAGGCACAATTAATACCTGAAGTAATAACTAGGTTTCTCTTATTCTTTACCTAGTCCTTAATTAGCTGTAATATAGTTGTCTCTATAATTACATTAGAATTAATTTAGAATTAATTTACACTAGAAACCTACCTTTAATTAACTTACATAACTCTATATACTCTGTTATTATTAAGGCAGTTAGAAGTAAGCGCATTTAACCCTAGTCTAAATTCTCTATATATAATAAAGTTAGAGCAGCTCTATCTATACTATAAAGAAAGTAGATAGCATAGAACCTAAGACAGCAGCTTAACTAATACTACTAAGGCCTATAGTAAGAAGTGTCTAGTTTTAAGAGATATTAGCTAAACTCTACTAAATTAGTACTAAATTAATTTAGAACTAATTCTACTTACTAGCTATCTGCTTAGTGTCTATATTAATAGTAATTCTAAGAGTTCTCTTACTATAAAGATACATCTACTTAAATATAGAGCTAGTAAGTTTTTTATAAATTGTAAAAAACTCTATAAAGGCTCTCTTATATATAGCAGATGTTTATAAATTTGTAATAATACAACTAAATATAATAACTATATAAATTAGCTCTAAATTAGTTTAGAATTAATTTAAATAATAAAACTTACTCTTACTATATTGTGCATTAAAACTTATAAAGAGCACTTCTGCCTAGCTATCCCTAAAGCGTTTAAATAACATATCTACTTAGAAAGTGTTCTGCTTTATAAGAAGTATAGCCTGCTCCTTAAACATACAGATAATAATATCTCCTAAGTAAGTAGGCAAGACTTGCTAAATATATGCCTAATTAATTTAAAACTAATTTATGTATAAGTTCTGTCTATACTTACTGTGCTTAGTTCTTAATAGTTTGTTTTCTACTTAAATATTACTCCTTTAAGCCCCCCTCTATAAGAGAACATAAGAAGTCTTTCTTTATATATAAGTCTTGTAAGTCTGTCCTTATTTATAAAGGCAGTATATAGCTGCTTAATACTTTAGTAGTTATACTTCTAAAGATAAGTAAGAAGTGCTAGTAATTTAAGAAACTTAGCTAAATTATTTTAGAATTAATTTAGAAGCTATTTAGGCTGTCTTAACTTACTTCTTATTATACCTAGGTACAGGATTAGCTACAATATATTAATTAGCTCCTCCTAATAGTCTAGATCTATAAGCTAAGGAGAAGGTAGTATATATATATATGTACCTGTTAAGATAAGTACTATATAAGAAGTATATATAGTATTAGTAGGTAGAAGGAGGTTAAAAACTATACTACACTCTTATTTTATAAGAGCTCTATAGCCTTATATATAATCTGTGCCTAAATAAGTTTAGAATTAATCTAGAAAAACTTTAGCAATAATTAATTTAAAATAGATTTAAAATTAATTTAAGAAAGAATATCTAACTTACTACATAACATAAGCCTTAAATACTATAGTTCTATAACAGTACAATACTCCTGCTTTAGATTTACAGTACCTAAATATAGGGATAGAAGATATTAGATATCTATCTTTAGTAGAACACTTTAGATAAAGTAACACTCTGTTGTTTCTAGTCTCTAACCTCTATACTAGGCATACTAGAGTAGGTTGCTAGTAAGCAGCTTTAATTAATTTAGAACTAGTTTAAAATTAATTTGTACTAAACTTACCTAATTTTAAGATATTTAAATTACTAACCTATAGTTTAAATTCCTAGGAGTACAGGCACCTTAAAACTAACGTGTTAGGCTAGTATAGTATACCTTTGCCTTCTTCTTTTTATTATTTATCTTAATTTAAAATAATAACCTCTTAATCTGCTTAATCTTTAAAACAAGCTCTTTATCTACTTCTGTATATAAAAGTGTTCTTAATTTATTTTAGATAAATTTACAGTGCTTAATACTAGAGCACTAAAGTACTTAGTAATTTGCAGATATATTTAGGTAAGAGCTAAATATTAGTTTCTTACTAACCTTACTTACCTTAGAGTATTAGAACTACAGTGCAGAATTAGTACTAAATTAATTTAGAAGCTATTTAGGCACTTACCCTCTTTAACCTTTTTAATAAGGTTACTTTATTAGCCTCTTATAAGTGTTAGTTACCTAGTTATATAACATAGGTATACCCTGTTGCTAATGTCTTTAGGTACTGTAGGACTACTATAGTATATTCTATTACTATAGCCTATAAACTACTGCTATAGTTATTCCTAACAGTAAAAACAGATAGTTCCTACTAAATTAGTTTAGAATTAATTTAGAAGTTATTCTACATACTACTTATAATTTTGCAAGTAGTAGAAGCCTTATCCTTACTTTCTCTATCTTCTAGAGTAGAGTATATATTATCCTTCTTAATATTAGAATTAAAGATATTAAGATTAAAGAGATCTATATTGTTGCTTATAGTTAGAAATTAAACATCTATAGAGTATAAATATAAATAGATTCTAAATTAATTTTAAAGGAAGTATATTTAATTTAAAATAAATTTATACTATAAGAGCTAAAATCTACTAGAGCGTGCTAAGGTCTTAATATAGCATAAACTATATAGGAGAAGGTAGCTAAATTACTAAGATGTGTTAGGCTATACTACCTCTTAGCGTGCCTATAGTTAGGTAGCATACTAGCTCCTACTAAACAGAGCTAGCATGCTACCTAACTATAGGCACGCTAAGAGGTAGTATAGCCTAATATATCTTAGTAATTTAGCTACCTCCCCCTATATAGTTTATGCTATATTAAGACCTTAGCACGCTCTAGTAGATTTTAGCTCCTATAGTATAAATTTATTTTATATTAAATATACTTCCTTTAAAATTAATTTAGAATCTATTTATATTTATACTCTATAGATGTTTAATTCCTAACTATTAGTAATAATATAGATCTCTTTAATCTTAATATCTTTAATCCTAATATTAAGGAGGACAATGTATACTCTACTCTAGGAGATAGAGAGAGTAAGGATAAGGCTTCTACTACTTATAAAATTGTAAGTAGTATGCAGAATAACTTCTAAATTAATTCTAAACTAATTTAGCAGGAACTATCTGTTTTTACTATTAAGAACAACTACAGCAGTAGTTTATAGGCTACAGTAATAGAACATACTATAGTAGTTCTACAGTACCTAAAGATATTAGCAATAGGGTATACCTATATTATATAACTAGGTAACTAACGCTTATAAGAGGCTAATAAAGCAACCTTATTAAAAAGGTTAAAGAGGGTAAGTGCCTAAATAGCTTCTAAATTAATTTAGTACTAATTCTGCACTATAGTTCTAATACTCTAAGGCAAGTAAGGTTAGTAAGAAACTAATATTTAGCTCTTACCTAAATATATCTGTAAATTGCTAGGTACTTTAGTGCTCTAGTATTAAGCACTGTAAATTTATCTAGAATAAATTAAGAACGCTTTTATATATAGAAGTAGATAAAGAGCTTGTTTTAAAGATTAAGTAGATTAAGAGGTTATTATCTTAAATTAAGATAAATAATAAAAAGAAGAAGGCAAAGGTATACTATACTAGCCTAACACGTTAGTTTTAAGGTGCCTATACTCCTAGAAATTTAAACTATAGGTTAGTAATTTAAATATCTTAAAATTAGGTAAGTTTAGTATAAATTAATTTTAAACTAGTTCTAAATTAATTCTAGCTGCTTACTAGCAACCTACTCTAGTATGCCTAGTGTAGAGGTTAGAGACTAGAAACAATAGAGTGTTACTTTATCTAAAGTATTCTACTAAAGATAGATATCTAATATCTTCTATCCCTATATTTAGGTACTATAAATCTAAAGCAGAAGCATTGTACTGTTATAGAACTACAGTGTTTAAGGCTTATGTTGTGTAGTAAGTTAGATATTCTTCCCTAAATTAATTTTAAATCTATTTTAAATTAATTGTTACTAAAGTTTTTCTAGATTAATTCTAAACTTATTTAGGCACAGATTATATGTAAGGCTATAGAGCTCTTATAAAACAAGAGTATAGTATAGTCTTTAACCTCCTTCTGCCTACTAATACTATATATACTCCTTATATAGTACTTATCTTAACAGGTACACATATATATATACTACCTCCTTCTTAGCTTATAGATCTAGACTATTAGGAAGAGCTAATTAATATGTTGTAGCTAATCTTGTACCTAGGTATAATAAGAAGTAAGTTAAGACAGCCTAAATAGCTTCTAAATTAATTCTAAAATAATTTAGCTAAGTTTCTTAAATTACTAGCACTTCTTACTTATCTTTAGAAGCATAACTACTAAAGTATTAAGCAGTTATATACTGCTTTTATAAACAAGGACAGACTTATAAGACTTATATACAAAGAAAGACTTCTTATATTCTCTTATAGAGGAGGGCTTAAAGGAGTAATATTTAAGTAGAAAACAAACTATTAAGAACTAAGCATAGTAAGTATAGACAGAACTTATACATAAATTAGTTCTAAATTAATTAAGCATATATTTAGCAAGTCTTACCTGCCTACTTAGAAGATATTATTATCTGTATGTTTAAGGAGCAGGCTATACTTCTTATAAAGTAGAATACTTTCTAAGTAGATATGTTATTTAAACGCTTTAGAGATAGCTAGGCAGAAGTACTCTTTATAAGTTTTAATACATAATATAGCAAGAGTAAGTTTTATTATTTAAATTAATTCTAAACTAATTTAGAGCTAGTTTATGTAGTTATTACATTTAGTTGCATTGTTATAAATATATAAACATCTGCTATATATAAGAGAGCCTTTATAGAGTTTTTTATAATTTATAAGAAACTTACTAGCTCTATATTTAAGTAGATATATCTTTATAGTAAGGGAACTCTTAGGATTACTATTAACATAGACACTAAGCAGATAGCTAGTAAGCAGAATTAGTTCTAAATTAATTTAGTACTAATTTAGTAGGGTTTAGCTAATATCTCTTAAAACTAGACACCTCTTACTACAGGCCTTAGCAGTATTAGTTAAGCTGCTGTCTTAGGTTCTGTGCTATCTACTTTCTTTATAGTATAGATAGAGCTGCTCTAACTTTATTATATATAGAGGATTTAGACTAGGGTTAAATGCGCTTACTTCTAACTGCCTTAATAATAATAGAGTATATAGAGTTATATAAGTTAATTAAAGGTAGGTTTCTAGTGTAAATTAATTCTAAATTAATTCTAATATAATTATAGAGACAACTATATTACAGCTAATTAAGGACTAGGTAAAGAATAAGAGAAACCTAGTTATTACTTTAGGTATTAATTGTGCCTATAGTAATATAGGTGCTTCTGTTTAGAATTTACTTTAATCTTATTTAAATGCAGTAGAGCAAGCTGCTTTAAAGGGGTATAGAACAGGCACATATTAGGAGCTTCTTTAAGGTATTAAGATGTAAGTAGAATTAGTTCTAAATTAATTCTAAGCTAATTTGTCCTAGGGGGATATATATAGACAGACAAGATCTTAAGGAATATAAGAATTAAAATAAGCTAGGAGTAAGACATAAGTCCTGTTAGACTCTTAGCCTAACAGCTTAGTTCTATAAGAACATTAGGTAAGAGCAGAGTAAGTTAAATATAATTATTATTAAATTAATTCTAAATTAATTAGAGTAAAAAAACTCTAAGAGGAACCCTATTATTATTAATAATAAGGACAAAGATCTAGGCTATAGTCTAAGTAACTATAGCTTAAGTAGAGTAAAGCAGACTTCTAGAAAGAAGAAGAAAGGCTTAAACCCTCTTTAGACACAGGCTTATTAGTTATTACCTTTTAGAAGCTCTCCTATACAATCTTCTCTACTAATTCCTGCTAAATCTATCTTAAATTAATTCTAAATTAATTTATCTCTAGCACCTTTCTAAGGCTAGTTCTAAATTAATTCTACTCTAGTATTGTTATAAGACTAGATTCTTTAACAGAAAAGAGAGATATTTAAAGTAGAAAAGAAAAGAGTACTCTTAGAGTAAGAAAAACAAGAGTTTAAACTTGCTTAAGAAGAGGTTGCAATTATATTTCTAGAGAGAGAGGCTAGGTTAAAGGCTGCAAGGGAACAACTTTAAGCTACTTAGCAGAATATAACCTGAATTAAATTAGAATTAATTTAGACCCCTTTTCTAAAACAAGTATAGTACAGTAAAAATTTTCTTACGCTAGGTTTAAATAAAGTATATTCTTACTTTCCCCTTTGTGCCTCCTTTACTACACTCTGCACTAGTATAATATAGCTAGTAAAACCCTACTTCTTATAGTATATTGTCTAAATTAATTCTAAATTATTTCTAAATAAATTTAGCTAGCTTACTAAGAGTATGTTGCTCTTCCTACCCTTCTAGCAGAGTCTACTCCTTTTAAGCTTAAGAATAATAATAGTTACTATATTATCTACGCTAGTAAGCTCTTCTACAGAGCTGTATATTAAGAAAGTAGTGTACTTTATTAGGTATATTTTTAATTTACTAGAATTAATTTAGAATCTATTTATAACTTATTCTAGATAAAATTCTATAGGAGAGGTACTCTTACACACTACCTTTATATCTTTTACCCTTAGTACACAGTAGCTCCTATTCCTACTAGAAAGGTATTAACTTAGCAGTTGTATACTGCTATTACCTACTTTTAGAGGGTAATAAGTCTTTATTATATATAAGAAGACCTAGTTTTAAATAATTAAACCTAAGTTAATTTAGAATTAATTCTACCTTAAGTTAATTTAGAATTAATTCTACCTTAAGTTAATTTAGAATTAATTCTACCTTAAGTTAAT
>SATZ01000830.1:0-11812 GCA_004335205.1 Ascochyta viciae-villosae | reverse complement strand
CTCTAAAAAGTAAAGTAAAAGTTAGCAGGATAGATTCTGCTAAGTTAGATAAGCACTACTAGTAGGTTGTGCTATCTAACTATAGCAGAAGTCCTAACACTAACTCCCTTATAAATCTACTATTTTGCTGCCTAACTAAGAGTGTAGAGAAAGACATCTATTAGTGTTAGAACAGTATATTGCCTCTTATAGGTTCTATAGTATTAAGTATAATAACTACCTTAGGTGTAACTTAGACATAGGTTACTAGAACCTGCCTATAAGGTTTAATAAGTTGTCTGTAGTAGAGTAGTAGAGTAAGGTAGTATTAACTACTAGCTACGTGTATATAAGATAGAAATAGAAACTATAAAAACTCTACGCTTCTCTCTAAGACAGTTTAATAATATAATAATATAATAATATAGTAATTTAAAAATCTAACAATAGGGTAATAAAAGATAGAAGTTACATGTAGTAGGTATATAAGTTATAAGTAGTATAAGATATAAGTTATAAGTAGTAAAGATGTAAATTATAAGTAATAAAATATAAATTATAAGTAGTAAATAAGTAAGTTATAAGTAGTATATGCGTAAGTTTAACGTAGTAAGTATATAAGTAGTAAGTATATAACTTGCAAGTAGTATAAGTATAAGTTCTAAGTAGTAGATAAGATAAGTTGTAAGTATTACTTAAGTAAGTAGTAAAAATATAAGTTGTAACTAGTATATAAGTAAGTTACAAGTAGTAAGTATAAGCCTTACAAAATATAAAGGTATTAAGGTAGCTAGTTGTATTTCTCTACTATATCTGTGTTTTTTATATCTGCTTAAAGCTATAAGGGCTATAAGCAGTATTGTTTAAACTAATCTATATTCTTAGAAAGGTACTAGAGTACAGTTATATACAAAAATTAGTAGCTACTACTTAACTCTAGTTATAACTGTTGCTTCTAGCGTTAGTAAAGCTATTACTACTACTAGTATTACTACTTACCTTACTAATGTTATTACTGCCTGCCTTACTAAAGTTCTTCTTACTACCTACCTTGCTAGTGCTATAAAAGCCTGCTACGCTAGTATTATTAAAGCCTACTACGCTCTTATTATTAAAGCCTACTATACTTCTATTACTAAAGCCTACTGTACTAAAGTAACTAAAGCCTGCTGTGCTAAAGTCCTTCTTACTACCTATCTTACTAAAGTTCTTTTTACTGCCTGCCTTACTAGTGCTATAAAAGCCTGCTGTACTAGTATTATTAAAGCCTACTATGCCTTTATTATTAAAGCCTGCTATACTCTTATTACTAAAGCCTGCTATACTAAAGTAACTAAAGCCTACTACACTAAAGTCCTCTTTACTGCCTATCTTGCTAAAGTCCTCTCTACTACCTACCTTACTATTATTATTAAAGCCTGCTATGCTAGTGCTATTAAAGCTTATAGTATTAGTGTTATTATTCTTTATAGTTCTATAGGCGCTATAACAGTTAAACTAGATAGTGTTATTAGAGTTACTGTCTTTGCAGTAGAAGGCCTTAAAGTGCTTACTAATAGTAAAGTTAGTATACAGCTTCTAGTTATTAATCTTTCTATTATTTATAGTTAGGTTTATAATAGATTTATTCTTAACATACTAGTGCTAGGTCTTGTAGTAGACTATGCTCTTATATATATTGCCCTTCCTATTGCCTTTGAACAATGCTTTTACGCTAATTAGATTGCTAATAATAAGAAGTAGAGTGCTTATACAGCTATTAGTAAGAAGCTAGTAAGTAACCTCTTAGGTAAAGCTAAGGCTGTTAGAAACAGTAGTGTAATAGATAATATATAGCTTCTAGGCACTCTATATCTTATTAACAGTAAAGATCTCTATATTACTTAGCTACTTACTAAGCTAGAACACTTTACTCTCTTTGTTATAATCTATTAGCTAGTTGTAGTACAGGTTAATAATGTAATAATAAGTAGTAATCTAGGCAACGTAGGCTGTAATAAAGCTAATATCCTTACTAAGGAAGCTACGCTTTGTATTATTATAAGTATAGAGCATAATCTTACAAATAGTAGTAAGGCTAGAGATAATAAAGGTATTGTTGTAGCGCAACTTAGTTGTGTAAAGAACCTTAGTTATACTGCAGATCCTAAGGAAGATAATATGCTTATTTAAATTAAAAATCTTCTTAGTATACTTAGTTACTATAAGAGATAAAGAATTAGCCTTAACTATAGTACTTACGCGTATACAGCTGTAAGAGTAGATATAGTTAAAAAGGTTAATAATGTTCTTATTTAAACAGTGCTGCTTCTAAAGCTAGATAGCTAATATACTAGTAAGTACCTAGTGCTAAAAGATAGAGACACTCTTCTACTGCCTAAAGAGATAGCTCTGTACGTTATAGCTAAGAATAGAAGTAGGTTAATAGATATTACTAAAGAGAATATAAGGTATATATAAGTTAGGCTTAATCTTAAGCAGAATATTACTAGACTTATAATAGCAGCTAAAGATAAGACTAGCTATAGTAGCTGTTTTAATCTGCTTACTAGCCTTATTATATAAGACAGTAGATAGTAGCTAGAGAGTATAGGCATAGGTCTAAGAAGTAATGTTAGACGTTATATATATAACAATAGCTATTTCTCTAAGCTTCTTAACTATAGTGTTTATAGATAGTATAATAGTATTATAGTCCTCTTGTTCTATTTATACACTACTACTAAGTTAGTTAAGTAGAGCATAAAAGCCTTAGTATATAAAGAGCTTAGCTGTAATCTTATATAGTTGCTAGGTACCCTTATTAAGATAGCCTATATATTAGAAGATCTAATTACCTTTAGAGAGATACTTAAGCTATAGGCACTTATTAAAAGTACCCTAGGCTGTGCTATTACTACTAAAGAGACCTTACATACAGATAGTAGTAATAAGGTTATATACAACAGTAGGTATGTTCTTATAACCTAGTATACTAAGAAAGTCTACCTTGCCTTAGGTCTTAAAAGCCTTGTCCTTATTATAGTAGAGTAGGCGCTTCTGTTTAGTAGCCTAGGCGTAAGCTTCTTCTACTTTCTAATAGTATACGTGCTTCTTAGTAGCACTTATATAGCAATAAAGGATAATAATAGACTTACCTTTATTACTAAGCTCTGTATACTTCTACTTATACGCTATGTTAATCTTTAAAGTAAGGTTGTTAAGCTGCTTATTTATAGGCAAGAGGACTTATAGCCTATAGAAGGCTATATTCTTATTATTACTGCTGTATAAGCTACTTATATTAGGCCTATTAAGCTTAAGGTTAATAGTAGTACTCTTATAGAAGTGCGTGTCTAGAGAAGTGTTAAGGTAGGCGTAGTAGAGCTGCTAGCCTCTACTAAGTATAGTAGCTAAGCAAATGCAGGTTAGTACGTAGCTCTTAGACTTAATAGCTTTAAGCTTATATATAAGATTATAGAACTAAATAGTAATATACTCCTCTTAGTTCTTAAATAAGAAGCGCTTATTAATCTTAAAGTTAGTAAAGTAGTTAGCTGCTTAGATCTTCTAGCTCTTCTGTAGGTTAATCCTGCTGCCCTTCTACTACCTACTAAGTAGGCTGTTCTTATGCTAGGCTATTATACTATTATAGATATTTAAGGCGCAATTAACCTTATTAGTAAACTACATAGTAAAGAAGTTAATAGTAATAGTGTTATTACTAGTAAGTATATTATAGATAGCAGTGTACTTACGCTAGAGAGCACTAAAGTTATTATTAGAGAATATAGCTAAGCTAAACAGAGAATAAGATAGTAGTAGGTCTTTACTAGTGCTTTTATAATTAATAGCTACCTTCTTACTTTTAGACGTGTGTAGAGATACTATACTAACACGTATGTAGATATATATAAGCACTAAGGCTTTACCTATATAGCTCTATACAATAGCTGCTTACTCTAGGCTTATATACTAGGTAAAGATAACTAAGGTAGGTTTAATAACAGTAGCGTAGAAGTAAGTATCTTTAGTCTAGAAGTTTACGCTAGTAAAGGAGATATAGGTAGACTTATACTTATACTTATTCTTAACATATAGCTTAGTGCTTACTAAGTAGCTCTTAATTATAAAGCTAAGAGAAGAGATATAGTTAGAGAAGAAGACTAACTATATCTTAATAACAATGCTGCTATTAAGCAGGCTCTTGTCTATACTCTAGAGTAGGTTAAGCTTCTTATCCTTATTAAGTGCCTTATTAAGAGTATTAACAGGATGCTGTATAGATAAGAAGCTATTATTATTAGAAACGCGCTTCTACGTATTAGGATTAGAAGCTGCACTAGCAGTAGTAACAGGCCTATTCTTAGGTAGTAGAGGACAGTTACCTACTATATAGTCTGCTAGTATATATTTAGCTTTGCTGTAGTTACTACACATATTTAAGTTAGTGCTAGTTTTTTTATATCTATAACTACGCTAAGAGCACTACTTAGCTTAGTAGCCTAGCTTATAGTATATATAGTAAGTAACTAGCTGCTTATAGTTATGTGCAGTGTAGCTAATATTATAGTAATTAATACATAAAATAGTAAGGTATTCTGCTCTATAGTAACTAGCTTTATAGCAGTTCCTGCAGGTCTAAAGCTTACTTTTATCTAGATAGTTCTTAGCTATATAACTAGTTAGGCTGTATATATAGTATGTTCTAAGAAGCTTCTAACTAGGTGTTGTAATCTAGCTAAGTATTACAGAGTATAGTTTACTATCTATATAATAACTACGCTGTAAAGAAAGTAGTTGTCTTTATAGCTAAGGTTGATCTTTTTAGTATAATAGTAAACAGTAGCTATATCTACTATAGTAATAATCTCTAGAGGCAAAGAGCTAAAGCAGACTAAATTTGCAGTTAGTAAGCTATTATAGCAGTAAAGTAATAGGTAAAACTTATAAGAGAATGTAAGTAAAAGAGAGTAAGAAAGTAGGTATAGAGGTGCTGCTACTAAATAATTCTAAGTAAGAAGACTAAATACTAAGAAGAAGAGCATAGTAAGAGGGTAAGTCTATTATAGAAGGTGTTGTAGTAGTATTGTAGTAGTATTGCAGGTAAAGGCAAAGTAGACCTTATTTTATAGTAGGTAAAGCGTTTACTCTACCTCTTAAAACAGACTATAGCTAAGTTTTAGGTTGTAATCTATGTCTGTATAGAGAGAGAAGGAGATAGATAGAGACTTATAAACAGCTATACTAGAAAGAAAGAAAGAAAGAAAGAAAGAGAAGAATTAGGTTTAGGAAGAAAAGAGAAAGAAAGAGAAAGAGAAGAAAAGAAGACTACCTATAGCAGTTTAAGTACTACAGAACTAGTATAGAAGTATAGTTAAAGTTAGTAGAGAAGTATAGTAAGAGTGTAGAATATTACTTAAACTAAGTATAAACTAAGCGTGTAGAGCTTTAACACTAGCGCTGTCTCTACTAACTAAGATCTACCTATTATAAGTAAAGAGATAGCTTCTAGCTACTTATACTATTACTGCTTGCTGCCTGCTATGCGCGTAGTGTTAAGCCTAGATACTCTAGCCTATAAAGATAGGCTAGGTTAGGTATTCTTCTTTTTAAAGTACTTTTTCTTTCTTTGTTACTAGAACGCGTGCTAACATCTTAAAGTTTTAACTATATCTCTTATACTTATACCTTACTTCTTTCTCTAGCTTCTTTAGCTCTAGCTCTTTGCTATAACGCTTTATAGTATATTACCTAGCTAATAACTATAGTAAGCTAGCTTATACTCCTACAGAATGTTTACTACTTAAGCTACTACCTTCTAGAGAATGTTTATTGCTTAAGCTGCTACTTTCTAGAGAATGTTTACTGCTTAAGCTGCTACTTTTTAGACAGTGTAAGTAGATACTCTACAGAATAAACTGTATAGAAGTAAGTTATAGTTAGTTTAGCCTATAGACAGTGCACCTTTATCTTAGCAAAACTAGCTTAGTAATATACTTCTTCTACTACGTAACTTATCTGCTCTTAGTACGTAACTTACCTGCTTACTATATATAACTTACCTGCTTACTATATATAACTTGCCTACTTACTATACGTAACTTGCCTACTTACTACACGTAACTTGCCTACTTAGTACAGAGTTAGTCTCTATATAAGTATTACGTGCCTAGCTATATCTTTACTTTACTTTACTTTTTACTTTACTTTACTGCGTAACTAGTAAAAACTAGCGTAAATAGCTGCTAAGCCTATATAGTAGGCTGTAAGATTTAAAACAATATATAAGTAGCTGTTAATTAGCTAGTACGCTCTGTTTCCTACTACTATACTACTACACTACTACAGCTAGTACATATAATATACTCTTATTATAGTAGTAACTATACCTCTTTACTCTACTTAAGTAACTAACTTTAACTATAGTATAGATAGTAGGAGAGAAGTTACAGCACAGCTAGTGTACGCTAGTTTTAGTATAAACTAACCTAGTATAGAGCTAAAAGTAAGGCTTAAAATACTTATTTAAAAGTACTACTCTAGCCTTAATAGCAGGAATAAACTTAATAAGATAGAGCAGTAAAAATTTGTAGATAATGTATACTCTAAACTTCTAGAGTTTACTTCTATGCCTAATACTTAGAGATACGCAGCTATAAAGATAATACTTACTTTAATTATGTTAAACATTTATTACTCTATTAAGGCACATAGCTAGGCTGTGTATAAGTATAAAGTAAGTAGCTCTAGCTATAAGTAAGAGGCTAACTTACTTCTAAACAAATTTTATATATTTAAGTACTCTAGATCTTACACTATGCTTCTCTTTAGTATAAGAGTCTACTATACTACTTCTACTCTTATCTTCTTTTCTATATCTAATAGATAGGTTATCTGTAAGGTAACCTCTCTAGTGTATAACACCCTAGTTGCTAGGCTATGCTAAATAATTCTTATTAAGGCTGTATAGAAGCAGGCACTTACCTTCTACAATAACATCTCTAATTTTTACTACCTTCTAAACTCTACTAAGGTGCTCTACCTCTTGCCCTAGAAGAACTAAGAGCATCTAATTAAAATATAGAAAGAGCTAGACAGTGTACTTAATTTAATGCCTATAGCTAGTAATCTAATTCTAACTACTGCCCCTATACGCCTATACTAGGTTATTAAGCGTAAGTATAATGTCTTTCTAGGTATTAACTATAGCGCTAATGCCTTTTACTTATATAACCTGCTAGCACCTTTTCTACTAGGTCCTAGTAACTCTACTACGCAGTTAGAGGACGTCTTAACTTCTACTAAGATATAGTAGTACTTACCTAACCTGCTAGCGCTTCTTTAACTAGGTTCTAGTAACTCTACTACGTAGTTATTACACGTTCTAGCTTCTACTAGAATACAGCAGCACTTATTTAACCTACTAGCACCCTCTCTACTAGGTCCTAGTAACTCTACTATATAGTTAGAGGATGTCTTAACTTCTACTAAGATATAGTAGTATGTTAACCTAAACACAGAACTACTTCTAGAGAAGCTAGTCTTGCTAGTTAGAAGTACCTCTAGTTAGGCATATCCTCTAGTTGTAGATTATAGTTAGATAATAAGTGCATTGTTTAAATACCCTTTTTAAGAATATATACTAACTAGGTTATATAAAGATAATAAAGCTAAGTAGTAACTACTAACTTAGTCTCTGCAGGTACCTACTAATAGTAGCAGTAGTAATGCTAACACTAACTTGCTGCTACCTATACTAGATAATAAAGCTACTAACCTGCTGCTACTTGTACTAGATAATAATAATATAACTAACAGCGCTATATATTGTTAGTTAATACATAGGAATTAATAGACTATTTTATTAAACTTAGACAATAATAGTACATTATACTATAGTTATTACTCTTTAAGTCTATAAAACGTAGAAGAGAGCTTTGCAAACTATAGTAATTATAGTAGTAATAATCTTATTAATAACTCTAATAACAACAGAGCTAGCTCTATCTGTAGCAACAGCTTTAAAGAAAGTAATAATAGAGATAACATTATAGACTCTAACCTTAATATAAACAAATCTAAAGAAGAAGATAATAAAGATAATAATATAGAGTATAGAGCCTTTAAAGTAGTAAAGTAGGTAATTAATTTTACTCTATTAAAGCTAGAAGCCTAAACTGTCTATTAAAAGGTGCTAAGAGATAACTTAGAAGTATAGAAGTATGCTAGACGTCTGTTTAACATTGCTCTTAGCAATCTAAAAAACCTAAAACAGTTCTCTAACTACAGGATACCTATAAAGCTAAAGGTAGAGTACTCTAGAGGTATTAGCATCTACACCTACTAGGCGATAGGCACTAGCAAGACTTATAAGATAGAGTTTAGTGTTACTAGCTCTAGAATTCTAGGCAACCTTATAGAGTATAAGAAGACGTTTATAATTCTTATTGCTAATAATATTAACTTCTAACACGTAGCGTAGATATATAGTGCTACTCTAATTAAATCTACTTTAGCTAGAGATAACCTGCTCTTATAGCTACTAATAGACGCAGACAGCCTAGTAAACAGCTATAAGGCTAGGCTAGGTGCAATGTTTATATCTGCAAACTCTAATTCTATAGAGATCTAGATAAAGACGTTTCTACTCTTATATAGCTCTAGTTCTGCTATAGAAAACTTTGCTCTAAAGTAGAAGCCTAAGCTAGTAATCCTCTATAAGGAAACTGCTAAGGCAGTTTAGCGCTATAGCAGAGAAGAAGCTAGTATCCTTATAAGTATAAGTAAGGCAGACTAGAGAGAGGTACTGCCTAAGCTAGACTAGACTAAGGCCTAAGTTTTATACACCTACGCTTATATATATACTCTTAACTAATTTAAATCTTAAGAGGAAGATAAATAGAGTTTGTATTCTAATACTACAGACACCTAACCTATACTAACTAGCACTTACTTTATTATTATTAGCACTAATAACTCTTAGAATAGTTTTATTAGCTACATTGCCTCTAAGCAGGACACTAAAACTAAGATAAAATAGGAAGAAAAACGCAGTAATATTCTATTAACTCTAGTTAAGGTAAAGAAAGCATGCGTGTTTGCAAAGATAGGTTGTCTAGACAGATAATAGCCTATATAGGCTATATAGTATATAGTGTGCAGAGTAGGCTTAAGAGCTAAAACAACGCGCTGTGTGCTGTATATAGTTAATATATAGGTTACTTTGTAGGTTATAGTTAATAAGCTGTACTTATACTTATTAGAGGATACCTAGATATATACAAACATTATTACGCCCTTTATTAACTATTATAGGCCTAAAAACGCACTTAGTGTTATTAGAATTATAAGTATAGTGCTAGATAATAGTACAGCCTTAATTATAATATTTACGCTAAAGGTATACTCTAGAATTTCCTACAACCTAAACTACTCTAGTCTAGCTGTGCTTGCTAGCGTTAATCTTATAGTAATTCTTAAAATAATTCTTAGGCTTACTAATTATATACTAAGTATAGTAGCCTAAAGTATAAAGAAGTAATAGATGCTATCCTAGAGTCTAATAGCTTTAACGTTGCCTTTTCTGCTATACTTAAACACTTTATAATTACGTAGAGTAAAACAGCAGAGAACTCTTAGAGCTAGTACCTGTATATTATAGAAGTAGAGCTAAAGATCTAGGTTGTTAAGGTTTAATATCTTTCTAAGTAGTAGGCGCGTATTAAGAGCACGTAGTTAGCTATTATAGCTAAGTAGATAAGGCTGTATAAGGATAAGGTAGCTAGGTAGAAAAAGAGCTATGCAGGCAACGCCTCTAAGCTAAAAGTACCTGCTTTATCTATAGTAAATCCTATTACTTATTATAGAGCACGTCTAATTAGCTACTTTCTAGACCTAATTCTAGTAATAGAAGAGTACGCTCTAAACAATCTTAATAAGTAAAGGTTCTAAGACCTTAACAACTTTACCTTTAGTAAGGCAAATTCTGTTATTAAGAATACTTTTAGGAATATAGAAGCAACACACACGTTATTTATTAGTACTATTACTTACAAAGTATATAAGGATTCTACTAAGATAAAGATAATAGTTAAGGAAATTAAGCACTTCTATAGTAAACAGACTATATATGTTATAGAAATGCTTAAAGGTAAAAAGAGCATTACTTACAGATCTAAGATAGTTATTTTTACTAGTATACAGTTTACGCGCGCGTTGCTATTATGCTACCTTACTAACCTCTTTCTAGGCTAGGTAGTAGATATCTATAATAGCTGTAGTTGTATATCTAAGCTCTCTCTGTAGCAGAAGTACTAAGATTATAATAATAATACCTTAGATAATAATAACACAATTCTTATCTCTAGACTAAAGCTAATCTTATAGGCAGTAACTCTAACTAAGAGCTACGTGCTAATTAGCCTAGATCTGCCTATAAACAATAATAATTAAGTATAAAGTAGCAGCTACTAGTACTACTTTGTATAAAGCTATAACTGCAACGTAAAGTAGCTTATAACTATTAGTAAGGAGAGCGTAAGCAGTAATAAGTTCTTAATAATTAAGTTGCACACCTAGTAGAGAAATAATAGTAAGCTTAAACTCTGTAACTGCTTAAGGACGTTGCAGACTATAGGCAGCAGTAGCAGTAGTAGCAGAGGTAACGCTAATATGTATAATATTACTAAGATTAAGAAAGAGAAGTTAGATAAAACTCTACTAGTTAATTAAGCAAACAGAGTATTATAGCAATAAAGTAAACAGATAACTATAAAGGCTTATTAGATAATTAAGTTACTTTCTGCTACACATCTTATATATAGATAGTTAAGCATATAACAGCAATTAGTTATATTATAGCGAGCTTATTAACAGCAGCGTTGTTGTAAGTAGTATTATTATATGTAAGGTACCTAGACAGACTATAACTAATACTAAGGCACTAGGGGATAGCTACTACAGTGCTATATATAGCCTTGCTAGTATATATACTAACAGCTTATAGCAGCGTATTTAGAGAGAGATACTAGAATATAGCTATAACTTATATTAAGGCTAGTAGCAAGTTATGCTAAGGTATAGCAGCAAGTTATACTAAGGTATAGTAGTAAGTTATATTAAGGTATAGCAGTAAGTTCTGCTAAGGTATAGTAGTAAGTTATGTTAAGGTATAGTAGTAAGTTATATTAAGGTATAGTAGCAAGTTATATTAAGGCTTAGTAGTAAGTTATGTTAAAGCTTAGCAGTAAGTTATGTTAAGGCATAGTAGCAAGTTACTTCTAAGTTGTATAGTAAGTTGTTACTAAGCTTAATTTATAAATTTACCTTATATTTATAGCTAGTAATTTTTTAATAGTTATGTATAATAATTAATAATTATGCTTATATACTAGGCCTAAGCTATTACTAAAATCTTACTCTGCTATAACACTATAACTGTTATAAGATATATACTGTTTAAACCCTACACTATAGTAAGCAGGTTAGGTTTTTTTAACCTGTATATATTAGATTTTTTTCCTAGATTTTAGATAGGCTTATACCTGTAAAATGTAGGTAAAAAATATACTAAATATATAGGTATTTAAAACACGCAACGTGTTTACTGCTTTATTATTAGCTAATCTATCTGCTTACGCTAAGCTCTAAGACTCCTCTACTCTCTCTTTTCTCTACTCTCTCTCTTCCCTACTCTCTCTCTCTACATCCTAACATCTGCGGCTCTAAGCACTTACCTCTCTTTTCTTCTCCTTCTCTGCCTTTACAAATTAGTAGATTTTCTAGAAGTAAAGAAGGGGCTTAGCTATTGTAACCTCTTCTAAAAGGAAAGGAGAGAAGGAGAGAAGGAGAG
>SATZ01000829.1:0-11845 GCA_004335205.1 Ascochyta viciae-villosae | reverse complement strand
GTTTCTTTAGTATAACCTAACTAATATACTGCTAGAGCTATTTTACTATATATATAACTAGTCCCTTAAGAAGCTAGTGTAAGAGATCTATAAGTATACTCTTATAGATATTAAAGTGCTTATAGTTCTATACAAAACATAGTGTGTTATGTACCTAGTTATTACTTAATAGGTTAACATATATAGAGCGTTGCCTTTATATCTACTTTTGCGTGTTTTAGTGCATCCTAAGATCCTACAGGCCTTTTAGTAAATCTCCTTATTCTCTTAGAGAAACCTTATAGATTATATAATACTAGTTATTCTTAACTTCTATTATAAGTGTCTGTTCTTAGTAGTCTGTAATAACGCTGTATAGTATTATATAGTATCTATATATCTAGCTATTAGCACATAACATATCTTTGCTAGCCTAGCTAATTGCTTTTAGTGCTGTATGCATGTTAGTAAATGCTTCTATATACTATAAACTAGAGTATAAAACAAGAGTAGCAAAACTTACAGTACAGTATATAAGACATAGCACTATAGTATAGTATATACTTTATACTTTTCTTACTACTATTCTTTCTATAATCTATTTCTAGTATAAACCTAAGCAATATAATACTATACTAATTACAGGCATGTTAAACATCTCTCTTAATATTTCCTATTGTTAGATAGATAGGCTAATACACTATGTTACTGTGCAATATAGTTATTAAGGTCTTATCTACTACTATTATTATTAGTACTACTATTGTGCCTAGTAGTAGCTTTGCTTATATCTTCTACTACTAATTACTAGTATGTAGTTTATTATAAACTTACACTCTACTTAATTTGTTCTAGAATAGTTTAACAGGCCTATAGTGTATAGTTTCTTTAAATAGTTAGTAGCCTAGTAGAAACTACACAACCTTTAAGGCGTTGCAGCATACTATCTTAGTTATAATAAGTAGACTATCTCTATTTACACCTATAGGAACCTTAAGGCAGTTAACTTAGAAACTCTTACTAGGTATACTAAAGAGGATATACTCTAACTTTTAGTTCTACTAGCAAGTGCTTAAGAATAACAATATATTACAGAGCTCTTCTATACATAGATTAGATAGTAGGGATTAAACATCTCTTTGTGTGTATTAGACCTTCTGTAACTAGAATATAAATATATAGTCTAATTAAAACTTAAAGCTATACTTACTAGGATTATTTAGTTGTAGAATTCTACTATTATTATATTAGTAGTTGTGTTCCTATTTATATATGCAGAAAACCAGGTACCTCTATTTAGCTATTTAGCTTTAACCTACTAGCACACTATTATTAGACATATAAGTTACCTTAAAGAGGAACTGCAGTAATATTGCTAATAGAATTCTATTATGCCTTATAGCATCTAACATACTTATAACATAGCTATTGCTTAATAGTAATAAACACATAACTAGGTTGCTTTTGTTACTATATTAATATAGGGCTAGTGTACACAAATCTAATTAAAAACTAGAAGATAAAATTAGGTATAGCTTATTACTAGGTGCTGCTTTCTTAATGCGTGTGTATAAGAGTAAATACTCTATTATAGACTTAGTGTCTGCTTAAGGCTTCTATACTTTACATAAATCTCTTATATATGTTGTAATAATAGTTGCAATTTTTAAATGTCTATAACGTTGTTTTAAGTTAGCTAGAACCCCTAGCTTGCTTATACTAGGTTAACACTAGTTTATTAGGTTCTTCTAACAAGAGAATAGATACTATACTATGCCTCTGTAAGAGAGTATATATTTTAGGCAGTACCTGCATGTTAAATCTAGTAATCTTGTTATTATCTAGACCTTAAAAGCAGTTTTGTTTAATGCTGTTAATATATACTATAAAACAGAGTACTGTTAAGAGTATATTTGTAAGCTAGGTTGTATACAGCCTTATTATAGAAAAAGAAAGGCTAACCTATCTTCTAACATAGCTTTCTAGAATATCTTAGTTAATATTGTCTAACTATACTATAAGGCAGAGTATGTTTATAAGCTAGGTTGTGTACAGCCTTATTACAGAAAAAGAAAGGCTAACCTATCTTCTAATATAGCTTTCTAGGATATCTTAGTTAATATTATTTAACTGTACTATAAGGCAGAGTATATTTATAAGCTAGGTTATATACAGCCTTATTATAGGAAAAAAAAAGCTAACTTGTCTTCTAATATAGCTTTCTAGTATATATTAGTTAATACTGTCTAACTATACTATAAGGCAGAGTATGTTTATAAGCTAGGTTGTATACAGCCTTATTATAGGAAATACTAGGCTGTCTTCTAACATAGCTTTCTAGTATATATTAGTTAATATTATCTAACTATACTGTAAGGCAGAGTATGTTTACAAGCTAGGTTGCGTGCAGCCTTATTACAGGAAATACTAGGCTATCTTTTAACATAGCTTTCTAGTATATATTAGTTAATACTATCTAACTGTACTATAAGGCAGAGTATATTTATAAGCTAGGTTGTGTATAATATATACTATAGGAAACTTAGTAAGCTTATACTAAAAGGTTGTGTATTCTTATATAGGTTTTAATCTATATTAGCCTATAGTACAGTTAACAGTCTTGTTAGTTCTCTTATAATTAGTATAGATAGATATATAAGCCTAAACCTGTAGTGTATACATAGTTAGTTATCTTCTGCTTTAATTATATTAATCTTATTACATATTGCATTGTACTCTATAATCTTTTTATACTAATTAGAGGGCTTAACACAGACCTACATTACTAAGTTTACTATTTTATTATTATTACCTCTATTATTATAGTCTCTGCGCTAGGGTATATTATATCTAGCCTAGCAATACTGTCTTTTTTGTTACCTATAGAACTACTAGTAATTACGTATAGTATAGTAGGGGTAAATAGTCTATGTAGCTACGTCTCTAGAGAGCCTTAGTTAAAATAATAGTATATTTGTTCTACCTAGCTATAACTAAGATATATAGTTACTTATTAACTACTAAACTAGCCCTAAGGTTGTTAAAGGTATTAATTAGTAAGATAAGTAAGTATTCTAATATAAAGAATCTTGTTTATTTAAACAGTTTACATAGCTAATAGCTGCGCAGAAATTACTGCTAGCAGTAATTAAAATATTAATCTCTTCTTTAATTGCTAAGGCTTAGCCTGTGTTATCTCTAGTATACCTAACACTATACTTACTGCCCTAGCAAGTTGTAAAGCACTTTTTAGCAAGAAGACTACTAAGAATAAATATAAGCTGCTTATTAAGAATTACAAGTCTAATAATAGCTTATTACTAAGGTTAAGGCTCTGCTAGATAGTAAAGGAGTATAGTAACAACTTGCTATTAATATAAGCTAAACATTAGACTTAGAAGAAGAATTTGCGTAGTCTTTAGGCGTACTAGAAGAACCTAATAAATAACGCAAGATAGCAACTAGGAGTAGAGATTAACAAGTGTAAGAAGAAAGAGAATAAGTTAGTAGAGCTTTATGCAGATTTTAAGGTGTTAAAGCAGGATCTTAAGAAGAAAGAGAATAAGTTAGCAGAGCTTTATATAGATTTTAAGGTATTAAAGCAGAATCTATTACATCTATTAGCAGTAAATAAACTAGTAAAATGTTAGCATAGTTGTCCTGCCTGCTTAACTAGCTTAAATAAGAAGCTACTTACCCTAAAGAGCTAAGGCGTGTATACATAAAAGGAGCCTAGCATTAAATTATAGCACTAGCGCATAGCTAGAAAAGAGATGCTTTATGCAGTAGCTAGCCTTATATATAACTAGATCTTTACTTAAACACTGTTAGGCTACAGGTACTCTTATTTTGCTATATCTGTCCTATAGAAAATAGTTATATAATAGTATAAGAAGGTTTAATCTTACTATAAGACACAGTATATCTAGCAACTACTACTAATATTAAGTAAGATAAACATGTATATAACTCTTTATACCTCTTAAAGTAATAGAATCTCTTTATATCTATATATTAATTCTGCATAGTTATACTAGTAGATCTGTAATATAGATCTGTAATTATACAAGTAAAGGCTACTAAATATAGATTTATAGTCTAAAGTGCTTACTCTTTAAATCTATACTGTAAATTATAGTAAGTTCTACATCTATTTAAAGTAAAAGAGAGTACCTACATAGAGCACGTGTGTTACTATATACCTACTACTAATACATACTAGGCTAATATTAACTCTACTGTTTAAATATACCTAATAACTATTGTTTCTACACTATATAAAGACATAATAACGCTCTCTTGCTATAGCAGACCTAGCTAAGTAACTTAACTTCTCTAGTGTGCTAACTATAACTAATAGTTACCTAGTACCCTGCACAGGCTCTAGGACGTAGAAGAGCACTTAATATATATATACTAAATATATATTATTATACTACTGCGCTACTAAAGACATGCTAAGGGCTATTATTGCTAAAGCAGTTAAGTACCTTTTTTTAGATAATAAGCTCTTAGAAGGCGTACTAAGCGCTAGTAACAAACTAGCCTAGAAGGCTGCTTAATCTACACTGCTAAGGTAGCTAGTGCAGACTTCTTTATAGAACACAGACAAACTGTTTAGTAATAGTAATAAGATAGTACTCTATAAAGTAAGAAAAGAAGTAATACTATATATTGCTTAAGAAGAGCTTAAGATTAACAGCAGTGTATATAGTCTTAACCTACTAATTAAGTAGAAACATAGAAACAACTAGTTTCTCTATAGTTGTAGTGTAATATCCTTACCTACTTACTTAGCTGTAAGCATTGCAGCAAGCTAGATACAGTACCTAGGCATAAGTAACACTATACCTTTTATTGCAAGTATCTATTTATTAAATATCTCCTTTAGTTGTGCTAATAGCAAGGTAATTAAGTATATTACTATACAGAATACACTTACCTTTAACACATTTGCAAACAGAGCAAAGATAATAACTTTAATAGATATTAACTATAATTAGTTATAAGCTACAGCTACAACTATAGTTGCTATAGATAAGAAGAACATATTACTAACCTTTAATAGTAACAGCATTAGAAACTAATATAAACTTAAGGCAGCTGTTAATAACTTTGTAAATAGTATCTGTTAAGGCAATAACTTTAACATTGCTATACCAGCAGCAAACACTTACTCTAAGTAAGGCTAGCTAGGTATATAAACACGTCCTTTAGACTGTTAGCTATAGTATAATGCTAATATATGCATAGAAACATATATAAGTCCTTAAACTTTAATAAATATAAGAGCTCTTAGTCTATACAGTAATAGATACTTTACTAAATCTCCTATTAACATTAAAGAGCATAGCAAATATAGCTTTAAGAAAGTTACAACTAGCAATAGTAAGCCTAATAGAGAGAACACTAGTAGAGAGACTACTAGTAGAGAGACTGCTAGTAGAAGTAACTTACCTGCTTAAGAGGAAACTGCAACCTAGTAGAAAAAGAAAGGAAAGGCACAGCTTACAACGCTATCTAGGTATTTAGATATACTACAACTACTAACACTAAAGTAGAACCTGTTAGTCTAGTATAGTAACCTGCTAGTTATAGCAGATGCACCTAATTATCTTATTAATAGAGATAACAGAGATAATAACAAAGACTAAGTAGATAAAATTCTTAAATTATAAGTATACTCTACTATTAGCACAGTATAATTCTAACACTAACAGTATATAGAAAAATCTAAACAGCTTAGATACTAGGTTTAAGGTAATGTAAGTAAGTCTAGAGAAGTAGCTAAGCGCTTTAAACACCTTTAGCGTCTCTATAAAACAACTGCGTAAACAATACACTTCTAAAAAGTATTTTATTCTAGTAGACCTAACCTTAGGCTTTAACTCTAACTTTAAGCTTATAGCTTATTAAGTAATTAGCGCTAATATTATCTATAATATAATCTTTAGCGTAAAGTACAGCTATATTAAGTAAGACTATATAGAAATAGGTAAAACTATCTAGATTATCTGCGTATTTATAATAAACCTTATTCTTACTTATAAATGCTATAAGAGTTCTACTTTGCTACCTACTTAGCGTATACACCTTAACTTAAACAGCTTATTTAAGGGCTAATTACTATAAATTAGGGCAATATTCCTATTAGCCTACTTAAACAGCGTTAAGCTATAGCTGCAAGATTAGGTAAAGATCTTCTATAACAGCCCTATTATTACCTAGGTGCCCTTAAACTAGCGCCTAAAGATAATTATTCTGTATAAAACTAGCAAGAAGCTCTGTTAGATCTATAGTAGAGAAGCTAATAGGCTATACTTTAAACTTACTATAGTAGATCTTATTATAATATTACTACGTCCTAACTAGGACAAAGCACACACTACTTATAGCTTCTTGTTAGATCTGTTAGATAGAAAATTTAGGCCTAACGTTACTTACACACAACCTAGTGCCTAGCCTAACCTCCTAGATACTATAACAAGCTAACTAAGCCTAACTAGCGTTAAGTATTTTATTATATCTACTAATAAGAGTTAGCAGAGCTAAGTATATAACATAGTTACTATAAACTTTAAGAGTATTATTAAACTAGACGTAAATATTAAGAAAACACCCTATACGTACGTTAAAAAGCTTAGAGATAGCATTGCAGCTTATTAAAAGGCTATCTACAAAAATATAAAGAACAGTAGAAATAGTGTATAGAGCAATTAGGCTACGTAGAAAGCTACTTAGATTAACTATAAAGAAGACCTAAAGACTGTAACAATAGTCTGTAATCTTATATACTTAGTATAGGTAATCTGCAACAAAATTTACTTAGCTAGTAGTAAGAATACTATAACCTACACAGGTATTATTAACCCTTTTATTTATAGTATTAAAGACTTAGCACTGTATCTAGCCTTTACTGTAATTACAGGCTTAGCTATAGCTAATAGTATAGTTACTATACTAGTGTTTAGGCTTAAGGCTCTAAGACGCGTAGATCTAGAATAGCAGAAGTTGCTAAATAGAGCTATCTAACTTCTCTAGAAGTGTAACCTAAAGAAGATACTTAAGGTTTAGAAGGATTTTAAAAAGACTTCTAGAAGAAACAGCAACCTATTAATAGCAGAGAGGATTAAGAGGGACCTATAGATATAAGAGGTTCTTAAGATTATTACAGAGATTATTAGAGCTTACTTTATTAGGCGTAACTATAATTTAGTTAACAGATAAGGTTAAAAGCTAAACTTAATAGACTGCACTCTAAAGAGTTAGTACGTCTCTATTATCTACTAAGAAGTATATTATAAAAAGCTTAGAAATGTAGAGCAGACTATTATTATGCAGATTAAGATAATTAATAATAAGGCGCTTAAGAAATAGCAAATGCTTAGTAGTAAGAGTTTAGAAAAACTTAAACTTAAACCTTAGTCTGCTTTATGCGTAGACTCTTAAAGTTACTAGAAGGCTAAGATTCTATTAAGCTTTCTAAATTTCCTTAATGTAATATATAAATACTAGGGTAACTATCTAAACAAAGATCTACTTATTAGTGTAGCAATAACATAGGGTAACAACCTTAGCAAAACTAATCTCTAGCTAGAAAAAATACTTAAGAACTCTACTAAGATTCTTAGGTTAATTATCTTTAAGGCTATTAATAAGATCTGTAAGGGCTTAGCTAAAATAGATTATATATTGCATATAGCAAGAATAACAGAATATAAGAAGACTATAGCTCTAGACCTAAGAAAGGATTAATTAGACTATTAACCTGTTACCTTTTAAAGTAAGTATTGCATTATATTAAACATACAGTTATGCAAAGCAATTATATATACAGTAAGTTATATATCTAACTATTACTTATACTCTTAGTAATAGTACTAATATACTTATAGAGAATAGTTAAGAAGTTTAAGTAAGCTATAATTGCCTAGGTAGGTAAGAGTGTAGATAAGGACTTAGAAGTGTTTAAAATAGCGCAACTACTACAACACTAAAACTAAGAAAGTTAATAACTAAGTCTAGTACATAGTAGCTAGACTAAAGATAGTCTGTTAGTCTATTAATCTTGTTAAGGGTTATACCTTTAAAGGTCTAGAACTATATAGTATTAATGCTAAGGCTAAATAGTACAGGTACTGTAGCTATTAAATTAGCTAAGTAGCGCTAGAGGTTGTACTTAACTACCTAGTACACTTAGGATTATATATAGAGGAGTTAACATATAAGAAGAACATAGTAAAGAATAAATTTACAGAATAGTGCTGTTCTATACAGCTTAATAAGATTAAGGAATTAGCTTCTGCTATAGCAGATAAGAAGGTTTAAATTACTAACAGCACTGTTAACTTAAATAGAATAGGAATAGTATATAGATATAAATCTAATGTCTTATATAAGTAGACTATAAGTAGCTACCTAATAAGAATGCAAGATATATTTAAACTACTACCTTTATAAGTAAGTTAAAGACCTAAGTTATTATTATCTCTACAGTTCCTGTACTCCTACTATAGTACACTAACAGTTTATTTGCATATATTATACTCTTAACCTAACATAGCTGCAGTATATCTAGTAAAGAAATATTAGAGTAGCTATTTATATTTCTAGATACTAGTAAATATAGCTTTCTACTTAATGTTTAGCTTTCTAAACAGCACTTAAAGGAAGGTTATGCTAATAATTAATAAATAGGTAATATAGAACACACTATACTATACTAACAGTACATTTTAGAGTACTTATCTTATTATATAGTCTATATAAGTTTTACTATACTGTATACACTCTCTTACCTTTACCTTAAATATCCTTATATTACAAAGAGGCCTGTCTAGCAGCTACCTATAACAAATAAGCCTCTACCTGCCTTTCTTTCTAACACTTATAAACTGCCTCTGTTATCTGTGCTTATAAGTTGCCTATGCCTACTACTTTACCCTATAAGACCTGCTCTCTGTTATCTTTGCTTATAAGTTACCTATACCTACTACTTTACCCTATAAGATCTACCCTCTAATATAGTAAGATATTGCTACTATAGCACTGCCTAAAGCTAAACGCCTACTACTTAAGCTAACTATAGTAAAAGAGTAGTAAGCGCTTATATAATAAGAAGAAAAAGGCTGTTCTATAATCTAAGCTCTTACTGCAGGCTTTAGACTAAATAAGAAAAGCCTTAAGTAAGTAGGTATAGACCTAGACACTAAAATTAAATTAGTATAAGGATTTCTAGCACTAATACAGAATTACTGTAGATTAAAAGTAAAGAGCTCTTAGGATTAGACAGATATAGATAAGAAGACATGTAAGGTTAAAGAATAGCTGTCTTATAATAGTAAGTAGGCGCATCTATTTAGTAATAAGAATATAGAGGTGCTACTAGTGCTAAAGAAGAAGGTAGTAAGGAAACTAGTCTTTAATACAAAGGCTAGGGTATATAAGAACATAATTAAGATAGAGACTAATATTAAGATAGAGCTTTTACTAACAAAGAAACTACAGATTAGATTACCTTTACACTTACTATTTCTAACCTAAACGCTAACCTAATTTCTAAAACACTTTTCCTTTTCTCTAACTGCGTGTGTAAACACTTAGATAATATCTAGTGTGTAACTATATATGCTAGTCAGCTATCTACTGCTCTAAGACTATATTAGTAACCTCCTTTAATTTAATATTAGGCTTATAGATTCTTAAACGCAGGTAATAATTATAAGGCTACTGTTTTGCTTTTTACTTACAGATATTAGCATCCTAAAGACAGTAATAGGCAGCTTTACTAGCAATAACGTAATAAGAATAAACCTTATAGAATTTATACAGTATAAGGTCTTACTTAAGATTATAAAATTATAGAAGAAGTAAGAATATAAAACAGAACTTATATACAACCTAGGTATTCTACTAGCTAACAGAAACAACTTTACAGTTACTATAAACAAGTTTATTAATAAGCTATATTAGCACACTAATCTATATATAACTCTTATACTTTATTCTTATAATACTAAAGTAGTAGGTATATATATAGTACGTTTATAAATATACTATAGCTAATAGTTAGTTAAGAAGATAGAACAGGCTATAGTAAAGGGCGCATAGAGTAGAATCTCCCTCCTAGTATATTATCCTCTAAGTAAGTTACTTTGTTTCTAGTTACTAATAAGAAGTAGTTGTTAATAATAATAATAATAATTTTAATAATGTCTAGCAGTTATATTCTAAGCCTTTCTTAGGACAGTAAGGTATATATATAATATTAGTTTGTCTGCTTAAGTAAACTCTAGCTAATAGTATAATTGCAAAGTTTCTTTTAGTGCTAGCATATTTGCAGAATAGGCATAGCGCCTACTTTTACTCTTTAACCTTGCAGCTATAGAAAAATTCTTAAATAGGAAAAAGAAAGACATGTAAGAGTACGTAGAGAGTGCAGAGAAAGGCATAGAAAGTAAGAGAGATGTAATAAGCAACCTATTTAATAGTAAGGCAAAGAATTATAAGCAGCGCTTATACAGAGCAGTAGCAGTAAAAAGTACAAAGCAGATAAGTAACTTGTTTAGCACTGCCTAGCTAATAAATAAGTAAGAAGGCGCTGTTAGTAATAGCAATAACAACTATATAGAAACGTAAGAAGCTAAGGTTAGTAAAGATAAGTTGTATATAGAAAGCAGAAACAATATAATTAATATAAATATAGAATAAAGATACTGTAGAAGAGTATAAGATATTATTATAACAGATAATAAGCTCTCTGCATATGCAAGGCAATAGAGGAATTCTATATATATAATAAGACACCTCTTACTTAAACAGCTTTATCTGCTTAACTATAATACTACAGTAATTAATATAATATACTGTTAGAGTTAAACTATTAACTACAGTTAGGTTCCTTTTAATAATTAGTTTAGTATTTGCTTTAGCTATAAGGTTAGTAGGCCTATACGCTAGCTACTGTACTAGTGCACTTAACACTTATAATATCTTTCTTTCCTTAAGTTATAGGTGTTTTACCTAACTACTTCTACTAACTTGTTATAGAATGTTAAATATATAATTAAGTAAGAGAAAGCGCAAGCAGGCGCTAATAACAGTAAGAAAGAAGCACTACTTTGTTTGTCTATTAAGGTTAACAAAAGGGAAAAGAAGAAGCAATTTAATTTTAAGAGTAACACTAACTTCTAGGCTAACTCTTCTAGAGATACTAATATTAAGGCTAGAGCACTAAAGGGTAATATGCAGTAAGAGCTTATAGGTTATAACTAGCAGCACAGTATTAGCAGGCTTACTTATTAGTCTTTAAACTAGCTAAACTAGCTAAACCTACTAAAGAGCTAAGATATACTTTATTTTCTTACTTAAACTGCTGCTCCTGCTTCTGTGCAGTATAGCCCTGTTAAGCTGCTAAATAAGAGTAGTAGTAAGTAGTAAGTTTTATTATTAACTATAGTTATTAATACTCTAAAGCTAGCTAAGAGAGATACTAAATACCTAACAGTTATTTTATTAATCTCTCTTTTAGTATCTCTAAAACTAACGCTAATACTATTAGTTAAGCTTATTATCTATACAGATATCTCTATCTACCCTCTCTTTAAACTAATAAATCTCCTCTATATATACTATAGCAGTCCTACCTACTATAAGCTGCACCCCTCTAGTACCTATAAATTTAAGACTACTAGTATTAGGCACTGCAGCCTCTACAGCCTAGCGCACTACAGCTATAGCTGTATATACTAACGTATTATATTAGAAACTGTAAAGAAAGTAGGGGGGAAATAGGAGGACAGACTACTTTCTTCCCTAATCTAGAAGACCTAGACTAACTAGACTAGGTAATTCCAAAATAGGAAGC
>SATZ01000828.1:0-11854 GCA_004335205.1 Ascochyta viciae-villosae | reverse complement strand
TAAAACTAATCTTACTTAGTATAAGGACACCTACTCTAAACTTGTTAATAAATATAACTATATAGTTACTAAGTATAACTCTCTTAAGACTATTTTTAATATATACTAGTCTTAGACTAATTAACTTAAACTAGATTACTAAAAGCTCTACTTAGCCTATAATTATATTATAGCTAAGCACACTATTCTAGCTGCTAAAGACTTAGCCCCTACTTAACCTGCCTTTTAATTTAGGCACTTACGCTACTCTACCCCTCTTTATTTAGAGTCTACTAAGCTAGAATAAGAACTGTTTACTAGCTCTAATAATAACTTAGAGCAGCTATATACTATTCTTTTGTTATTCTAATAACGTAATAATATACTAGCTACTATAGACTAATTTTAGGCTATGCTAGCTACTTAGAACACTCCTACTACTTTTATACTATTTAGGAGCTAGTCTGCTGTATCTTTAACCCCTATATTAGCTAGCGCTTTTTAATTCCTGCAGTTACTAGACTAATATAACAACTAGCTAGATAAGGCTATAAAGAAACCCTAGTATTTTTCTAGCTCTAAGGACAACTTTAATAAATAGCTCTTTAATTGCCTTTATTACATACAAGTAAACAGATACAACTACTAGTACCCTAGTAATTACGCAGACTTTCTTATAGTTTACACTTAAGACTCTACTTACACCTTACTCTAAGATCTATCTAGGTTTAGTTGCCTCTATTCTAAACCTATAGACTGTATTTATTACTTATAGGATGTCTATAGGGATAAAGACACCTTTAGGTCTGCTAAACGCTCTTTTAATACCTTTATCTTTCCTTACTTTCTCTTAATAGACATTACTAATACTTTAATTACTTTCTCTGTCTTTTACACTAAGATAGAATACTTTACTAAGCAGCTTAACTAGTCTTCTAAAACCTACTACTACTACCTGCAGGCTAAACTACTAGAATTTTACTACTGTCCTATAGCTAGTGTTTTCTATAAGAAGTTTCTCTCTAGCCTATAAGAATATTATAAACAGCTTAGCACCTTCTTTTCTAACTATGCCCTTATCTCTAAGAAGCTAACAACTTAAGATTTTATAGGTAATTAGCCTAGTTGCTCTGCCCTACACAGTTAGTTAACTACTTATAATATTCTGCTAGTACTACCTGCTACTACTATCCTAGCTTAACCTATATCTGCTCTTAAGGCTAAGGATACTTACTCTTACTACCCTAAGGACTACACTTCTAACCCCTCTAATAAGTTTACTTATTTTAACTATAGACTTAAGAGCTATAAGTCTAACTAATGTCTAGAACTACTAAAGCCTAAAGCACTATCTTTAGCTGTTCTCTAAGATTAACTAATAAACTAATATATAGCTACTTTAGACAACCTAAGAGATAACACTAAGGATAAATTTTTTAAGTCCTTAGATAATAACTCTACCTCTAAGTTAGAAAACTAAAGCTCTTAAGTTTAAGTTACTACTTAAAGTTAGTTTACTAACAAGTGCGCTCTAAGAACCTGTTTTCTCCTTAGTTAGGTTTAGCAGAGGCTAATACTATACTTTAAAAAGCTAGTAGCAAATAGAACTAAACTAAAGACAGCCTATAACATTATAATTAACTTACCTTTCTAGCTTTCTTAGGACATAATAACAATACCCTATACAGGATCTGCGCTTTAGCTAATAATAGGGCTAATTCTAGCTTTATATTGCGTAAATTTCTAGAACACACTAAGGCCCTTTACTTTATTTCTTTAGCTACTCTAATTATCTGCTAAGGATATAATAGTTAACCCTCTAAGACTATTACCTACTGTACTAAGTTTTACCTCTAATTAGGCTCTTACTTAGAACGTACTAGAGCCTATGTTATAAACAATTACAGATCTTTTTAACTTATCTTAGAATTCTGCTAAAGAGCTATTTATAATCTCTTAGTCTTATAGTATAACTACTCTATCTGTTTTAGCAATAAATATTGCTCTAGATACTATAACACTATATCTTAAACTCCCCTGTTGCTATATAAAGGCTCTAAGTTAGATACTAAGCTTCTATAATTATTATAGTCTAGTTTAAGCAAACTCTAAAATAGAAGATCTACCTAACCTAAACTTAGCTCTACTAGCGCAGTAATATACACTAATAAATTAGTTAACCTGTGCTTAGTTTTAGCTAAGGCTATTTATCTCTATAGTAAAAGACCTAGGTATCTAGTCTTTGTTATTTAATAATTAGACACTACTACTACTAGGAGAGCTTTAGCTAATAATAACTTTAATAAATTTTTCTAGCCCCTAAAAGACCCTCTACTCTCTAACTTGCTTACTGCAGAAGAATTAAAGGAATATACTAACTTTATTCCTACTTTTAACTAAGCTACAGCTAAAACACTACCTAATTATAGCAATTATAACTACAAAATTAAACTTAAACTAGGCGCAGACCTGCTTAACTACTGCCTTTAACCTTTTTTAGGATAATAAATAAAGGCTATTAAATATTATATTAAGAAAAACAAGTCTAGAGGATTTATTAAGCGCTGCAACTCCCTAGCTTAAAATAATCTCCTTATTATAGCTAAGCTAGGTAGTAGCCTGTATATATATGTAGATTATTAAGAATTAAATAAAGCTACAGTTAAAGACTGCTACTCTATTTCTTTTTTTTAAGAGACTATAGCACACCTTAATAAAGCTAAGTTCTTCTTAAAGTTTAATGTTATTTACGCCTTCTATTAAATTTATATAAAACCTAGCTTAGAATAGCTTACTACATTCTCTACTTAAAAAGGGCACCTATTAGTACAAAGTTATGCCTTTTAGTCTATGTAACGCTCCTATAATATTTTAACACGCTATTAATAAAGTACTTTTTAAATACTTAGACTAATTCTATACTACTTATCTAGATAATATATTAGTATATTCTAACACCCTCTAGGAACACAAAGCATATATTAAATAAGTTCTTAGCTGCCTTAAGGAATATAAATTCTATATTAACTCTAAGAAGTCTAAATTCTATAAGAACTAAGTTAAGTTTCTTAGTATAATTATTACAGATTAAGGCGTACAAATAGACCCTAACAAGATTTAAGCTATTTAAGAAAAGAAGATACCCTAAACAGTGCCTAATATTCTTTTATTTCTTAGATTTACTAGATTTTATTAACAATTTATCTAGAGCTACTCCTCTATTACCCTTCTACTTATACAAGCTGTTAAGTCTACTGTTATTACTAAACTATTATAAAAAGACCCTAACAAGCTCTATTATACAGTACAGTATAAAAAATTTAAACCTATATAGGCCTATATTAACGCTTTTGCCTAACTAAAGAAAGCTTTTACAGTTAACTTAGTCTTATAGTATTTTAACCCTAGTTAGCTAATCTTTATTTCTACTAACTCTTTTAGGTAGGCTACTAGTAGAGTTATAAAACAACATAATACTAAAGGTGCTCTATAACCTATAGCATTCTTCTTAAAAAAACACTCCTCTGCTAAATATAATTACAACATCTATAATATAGAACTAATAGCTATTATTTAAGTATTTAAAGAATAAGAGCCTAAACCTATAGGCTCTCTATACCTAATCTAGGTTATAACTAATTATAAGAACCTAGAAACGTTTATAACTACTAAGAAACTTAATTAAAGGTAAGCCTACTAGTTACTTTTTCTCTCTTAATTTAACTTTAAGATTATTTACGCACTAGAAGAGACAAATAGCAAAGTAGATGCCCTTAGCTAGCAGACCTAGGATATTCCTAAAGACAAAAATAATATAAGACTTATTAATACTTATTAGATTGTTTTATAATTAAAACACCTCTCTTCTAGTATAGCACCTGCAATTTAGGCTACTCTATAGGCCTTATTACTCTCCTCTAAACAGAATTCTATATTTATTACCCTAGATACTTAAGTAGTAGCTTAACTCTGTACTACTTAAAGCTAAGTGCCTAACTCTAATATAGACAATAAAGAGCCTATTAACAATATTAACAGAATAGTAACATTAGAACTACCCTCTTATTTAGAAGACCTATACTTAATAGAAGAAATACTTAACAAAGCCTACGCTACTAACCCTGCTGCTTAAAAGATATTTACTGCCTTAGATTAAGGTAACTATAAGCTTAGCTTATAGTTCTAGAAGAACAGTTACTATATTTTACTCTTAGACTGTTATACTACTAGAGAGGGGGATTACTAATGTTTGTTCTTTAACAAAACGCGCCTGTATATACTACTAGATACCTACCTCTGCTACTAGATTTTTAACCTTTACTATAATTATAAGATTACTAGCTATAAGAGAACTAGAGCTACGTTTTACTTAATAATTTATTAGTACTACTAGCCTAGTCTTGCACAGTTAATTAAGAAGTACTACTAGTCCTGTATAGTGTATAAACGCGCTTAACCTTCTAGGGAAGTATACAATAGCTACCTTTAATCTATGCCTATACCTAACATATAATAGGCAGACGTTTCTATAGATTATATTTAAGACCTGCTACCTTCTATACTTAATAGATAAATTTACACTAATCTTCTAGTAGTAGTTAATTAACTTACTAAACAATAGTACTTCTTTCTCTTAGTTAGCTGCTTATTAAAGGAATTTGCCTACTACTTTATATAAATCTTTTGCCTATATAGATTGCCCTACACTATTATATCTAATTATAGTACTTTATTTATTAACAAATTCTAGAGACGCATCTATAAACGCCTTAATATTTAAGCTAAACTGTCTACTACTTATTACCCCTAGATAGATAGCTAAATAGAACACGCTAATTAGAGTATTAAAATTTATCTTTATAAATACATTAATTACACGTAAGATAACTAGGTAGTATAGCTGTACTTAGCAGAGTTCTAGGTTAATAATACTGTTAACTTATCTACTAGTCTTACTCTCTTCTTTACAGATCTTAGCTATTACCTACGCAGTAGGATTTACCCTAGCAAAGACTATTTAAATACTAAGTTACTTTCTAGGGACGCTAAAGATTAAATCCTAAGAGCAGATAAGATCTTTTAAACCTATACTAATCTTTTAGAGTATCTAAAGATTTAGCTAACCTAAGCATAATAAGAGTAATAAACATAGGCTAATACCTACTAACAACAGACACTAAAATACAACATTAGAGACTTAGTTTAGGTATTAACCTAGAACTAGAGTACTGCTTAACTCTTAAAAAAGCTTAATTATAAATACGCTAGGCTGTATCTAGTTACTTAGGATATTTATAACAGAGCTGCTTATAAACTCTAGCTACCTAAGAAAATAATTTTAAAAGGCATATTTCTAGTGTTCTATTCTAATTTGCTCTAAGAAGCGCCTTAGGACAGGCTACTAGATTAAGCTACCCCTAAACTAAAACCTGTAGATATTGTTAATAATTAGGGCAATATTATACAAGAGTAGTTTGTTAATAAGTTTATTAACTGCTATAGGCGCTAAGGCACCTAGAAGTATCTAATTAAGTAGTCTAATAACCTATTACTAATTTAGGAACCTGCTAAACAACACCTTAAATACTATAATACGTTCTTATATTACTATAAGAATCTAAATAAGCTAAAGCCCCCTAGTTTTAAGATACCTGTAAACTAGGCCCTATAAACTAAAAACGCCTTTATTAGTAACTATTTTAGAAACCTTAGTAACTACAAATAGCAAGTTATTATACCTCTATACAGGATTACTCTAGTTTAGTATTATATTAGGCTACTTTTAGTATATTAATAACAGTATTCCCCTACCTTTTAGCAAAGACTATATACTATATTAACACCTATATATTGCCTTTAAGACACTATAATTAAAAACTTGCTTAAGGTTTAGTATAATATTAGGCTACTTTTAGCATGTTAATAACAGTATTCCTCTACCTTTTAGCAAAGACTATACGCTACCTTAATACCTACACGTTGCCCTTAAGATACTATAACTAAACTAATCCTACTATTAAAGCCTACTTAACCTAGCTGTTGCTAGCTTAGATTAGTTAAACCTCTGTTAAGCTAGGCAAGATTACTGTTAGGCTTACTTACTCTTCTTATATAAGTTCTAAATAACTTTAGGCACAACTTTTATATTACAGAGTTTATACAGTAGAAAAAATCTTAGAGGTTAGTTTTTTATATAGAAATCTAGAGAGATATACACAGCACTATACAAACTATAAACCTTAATTCTATATTAACTGCTACTAGGTTTTCTCTATAGTTTCTTAACTACTGTACTATTTACTTTTACATTTACTTCTCTTTCTCCTTCTCTCCTCTAGTTACTAGCAGCTATACAGCACCTGTAGATTAGATTAGCTTAGAGGAATTTTGCTTATTTATAAGGGGGGGGCATGTGTTAGAACTTCTGCTATAGTTAGATAGCATAACCTACTAGTAGTGCTTATCTAACTTAGCAGAATATATCCTGCTAACTTTTACTTTACTTTTAGAGTATAGGCCTCCTTCTACTTCTAGCCTAGGAGCCTAGGACTACCTACTATAAGTAGGTAGCTATCTCTGCCCTCTTATAGCTCTCTGTCTGCTATTTTGTTTACTCCTTCTTAAATATATTAGCTTTCTAGATTGCTTCTTTTTGTGCTTGTAAAGTCTGCCTTACAGTTATTAAGAAGAGATAAATAAAGAATAGTAACTCTGTAATAAGTAGCAGCAACTACCTAGAGTTAATTACAGCAGTACTAATAGATCCTAACTTAATAGTACCTTAATCTATAGAGTATAGGATCTACTTAACTATAAATTTTAACGCTTATCTCTTATTAGACAGCACTATCCTTAACAACAGAGCAGCACTCTACTTAGTTAACAAGCTTAATCTTATTAATTCTACTACTTTCTAGAAGGCTAAGAAGCTTACTTGTATAGAGGCTAGCACCTAATTCTTCCTAATCTTAGGCACTAGTACTAGAGTAATTAAGAAAGTACTATACAGGAAGAGCAGAGAATATATAGAAGACCTAATCCTTTACAACATTACTATAGTAGAGAGATTTTACGTTAATATAGTATTAGAAGCCTAATTAAAGAAGGCAGGGGTATAGTACTTAGAATTAGATTTAACACTGCGTATTAGCTTATTATAGGAGAGCATTGTACTAGCTACTTTAACGCACTATTACAACCTTACTTTTATAGAATATAAGCTACTGTTAATCTATCTAGTTGTAATAAGCGTAACTCTATCTACTTAGAAGCTTAGATTATAGACTACCTACCCTAGATCTAACAATAAGGATCTATAGCATACCTAAGCAGAGTATCTAGAACCTATAGTACTCTAAGCACTTATAAAGAACGCTTAAAACGTTAGAAATAACAGAACCTTATATTAGCAGTGTAAGCACTATGCTATAACCTATATAAGCTAAGTTATATCTAGGAGGCTAAAGGAACAATCTCCCTAGCTATACTAGTAGATTACGTAGAATCTCTTTAATATGCCTAAGAGTTATCTAGAAGAAGTATAGATGTTGCTAATTAAAGATAAGTACAGTAGAAAGATCTATACCTACCTAATCTATACTAAGTTATTAGATAAGATTATAAGGGTATTTAAGAAGTTTATAAACGTCTTTTGTACACGTTATAAGCTCTATATATTAGTAATTCTCTAGGACAATAATATTGCTACACTACCTTAGCATAGCTAATTACAATCTAGTATATAGGCAGAGGATTATAGTATAGAAATCTAGAGTACTTTAATATATATATATAAGCTAAATAAGAGTGTAGAAAGAGCTAGGTAGGAGATTATTACTAAGTTAATTAAAATAAGAAGTAGGGCTAACCTACTAGCTAAGCTCTAGCTAGAGGTAGTAGCAGCAGCTATATAGCTGTATAATATAAGCCTATCTTATAGCTACAGAATAATTACTCCTAACATAGTACTAGATAATTAGTTTAGGCAGTACTTTAAGTACTATTAACTAGAGTAAATCTGTTACTACTTAGTAGATCTCTAGCTAGATTAAAGTAGAATTTTTACTTATAGATGCTAAGCATATCCCCTAAATAGAGAATAAGCAGCTAGGCGTAATAAGCAGGAGTTTAAAGTAACTCTAAGAGGCTATATTAGATATCTAGTAGGATACAGAGCGTCTAATATATATAGGATATAGATCTCTAAGCTTAATTAGGTTATAACTATATACAATGTTACTTTTAATAAGAGCTTATTCTATAAGGATAAGAAAGTAGTAGAGTACCTATAAGAGGAGCTTAAGTTAATTATAGATCTATTACATAAGAATAAGGTTAGAGATGTAGAAGAAGTGTTTAAAAGTATTTTTAATTAGCTCTATACAGCAGCCTATAAGTAGGTAGGCACTAAAGATCTAAGTTACTCTTAGTAGTAGCTAGAGAGTAAAGATCTACAGGATAATAATTAACTGCCTAGCTAGCTAGTAGATTATACTAAATAAGGAGCATCTTCTGTATAAGTAACAAATAAGGCTAGTAAGTTACAGAGAATCTATATAGAGAATCTAGAGTATTTAGGCCTAAGAATACTAGAGCTTATACTTAAGCCTAGTATTGCACACTCTAGCAGCTCCTAGAAAGAGCACTTACCTAGAGAAGTAAGCCTGCTAAGAGGAGTAAGATTAGAAAGATCTAGGTAATATAACACTGCACCTACGCACTCTAGGAGTGCTACTTCTACAGCTCTAGGTGTTAAGGGCAATATAGCTACTGTAGAAGACTTAAATTAATTAGAGGTAATACATACCTTAAGCTTATAACTAGTAAGAAGGAGTAGAAGGTTACTATAAGGCAGACTTTACAAGCACAAAAGGAAGCAATCTAGAAAGCTAATATATTTAAGAAGGAGTAAACAAAATAGCAGACAGAGAGCTATAAGAGGGCAGAAATAGCTACCTACTTATAGTAGGTAGTCCTAGGCTCCTAGGCTAGAAGTAGAAGGAGGCCTATACTCTAAAAGTAAAGTAAAAGTTAGTAGGATAGATTCTGCTAAGTTAGATAAGCACTACTAGTAGGTTATGCTATCTAACTATAGCAGAAGTCCTAATATGTACCCCCCTCTTATAAATAAGTAAAAGTCCTCTAAGCTAATCTAATCTACAAGTACTATATAGCTGCTAGTAACTAGAAGAGAGAAGAAGAAAGAGAAGTAAATATAAAAGCAAATAGTATAGTAGTTAAGAAACTGTAGAGAAAACCTAGTAGCAGTTAATATAGAATTAAGGTTTATAGTTTATATAGCGCTGTATATATCTCTCTAGATTCCTATATAAAAAACTAACCTCTAAGATTTTTTCTACTGTATAAACCCTATAATATAAAAGTTATACCTAAAGTTATTTAGAACTTATATAAGAAGAGTAAGTAAGCCTAACAGTAATCTTGCCTAGCTTAACAGAGGTTTAACTAATCTAAGCTAGCAACAGCTAGGTTAGGTAGGCTTTAACAGTAGGATTAGTTTAGTTATAGTGTTCTAAGGGCAATGTATAGGTGTTAAGGTAGCGTATAGTCTTTACTAAAAGGCAGGGAAATACTGTTATTAATATGCTAAAAGTAGCCTAATATTATACTAAACCTTAAGTAAGTTTTTAATTATAGTGTCTTAAAAGCAATATATAGGTATTAATATAGTATGTAGTCTTTGCTAAAAGGCAAGTGAACGCTATTATTAATGTGCTAAAAGTAGCCTAATATAACGCTAAACTAGAGTAATCCTATATAGAGGTATAATAACTTACTATTTATAGTTACTAAGGTTTCTAAAATAGTTACTAATAAAGGCGTCTTTAGTTTATAGGGCCTAGTTTATAAGCATCTTAAGACTAGAAGGCTTTAGCTTATCTAGATTCTTATAGTAATATAAGAATGCGTTATAGTGTTTAAGGTACTATTTAGTAGGTTTCTATATTAGTAATAGGTTATTAGACTACTTAATTAGATACTCCTAGGTGCTTTAGCGCCTATAGCAGTTAATAAACTTATTAACAAACTACTCTTATATAATATTACCCTAATTATTAATAATATCTATAGGTTCTAGTTTAGGGGTAGCTTAATCTAGTAGCCTGTCCTAAGGCGCTTCTTAGAGCAAATTAGGATAGAATACTAGAAACATGCCTTTTAAAATTATTTCCTTAGGTAGCTAGAGTTTATAAGCAGCTCTGTTATAAATAACCTAAGTAACTAGATACAGCCTAGCGTATTTATAATTAAGCTTTTTTAAGGGTTAAGCAGTGCTCTAGTTCTAAGTTAATACCTAAACTAACTCTCTAATATTATATTTTAGTATTTGTTGTTAGTAGGCATTAGCCTATATTTATTGCTCTTATTATACCTAGGTTAGCTAAATCTTTAGGTACTCTAAAAGATTAGCATAGGTTTAAAGAATCTTATCTACTCTTAGGATTTAATCTTTAGCATCCCTAGAAAGCAACTTAGTATTTAAATAGTCTTTGCTAGGGTAAATCCTACTGCGTAGGTAATAGCTAAGATCTGCAAAGAAGGGAGTAAGACTAGTAGATAAGTTAACAGTGTTATTAACCTAGAACTCTGCTAAGTGCAGCTATGCTACCTAGTTATCTTATATATAATTAATATATTTATAAAGATAAATTTTAATACTCTAATTAGCGCGTTCTGTTTAGCTATCTGTCTAGAGGTAATAGGTAGTAGACAGTTTAGCTTAAATATTAAGGCGCTTATAGATGCGTCTCTAGAATTTGTTAATAAATAAAGTACTATAATTAGATATAATAGTGCAGGGTAATCTATATAAGTAAAAGATTTGTATAAAGTAGTAGGCAAATTCCTTTAATAAGCAGCTAACTAAGAGAAAGAAGTGCTGTTGTTTAGTAAGTTAATTAACTACTACTAGAAGATTAGTGTAAACTTGTCTATTAAGTGTAGAAGGTAGCAGGTCTTGTATATAATCTATAGAAACATCTGCTTATTATATATTAGGTATAGGTATAGATTAAAGGTAGCTATTATATGCTTCCCTAGAAGGTTAGGCGCGTTTATATACTATATAAGACTAGCAGTACTTCTTAATTAACTGCGTAAGACTAGGCTAGTAGTACTAATAAATTATTAAGTAAAACATAGCTCTAGTTCCCTTATAGCTAGTAATCTTATAATTATAGTAAAGGTTAAAAATCTAGCAGCAGAGGCAGGTGTCTAGTAGTATATATAGGCGCATTTTGTTAAAGAACAAACATTAGTAATCCCCCTCTCTAGTAGTGTAACAGTCTAAGAGTAAAATATAGTAACTGTTCTTCTAAAACTATAAGCTAAGCTTATAGTTACCTTAATCTAAGGCAGTAAATATCTTTTAAGCAGCAGAGTTAGTAGCATAGGCTTTGTTAAGCATTTCTTCTATTAAGCGCAGGTCTTCTAAATAAGAGGGTAGTTCTAATGTTACTATTCTATTAATATTGTTAATAGGCTCTTTGTTGTCTATATTAGGGTTAGGCGCTAGGCTTTAGGTAGTACAGAGTTAAGCTACTGCTTAAGTATCTAGGGCAATAAATAAGGAATTCTGTTTAGGGGAGAGTAATAAGGCCTGCAGAGTAGCCTAAATTACAGGTACTATACTAGGAGAGAGGTGTTTTAATTATAAAACAATCTAATAAGTATTAATAAGTCTTATATTGTTTTTGTCTTTAGGAACATCCTAGGTCTGCTAGCTAAGAGCGTCTGCTTTGCTATTTATCTCTCTTAGTACGTAAATAATCTTAAAGTTAAATTAAGAGAGAAAAAGTAACTAGCAGGCTTGCCTTTAATTAAGTTTCTTAGTAGTTATAAACATTTCTAGGTT
>SATZ01000827.1:0-11856 GCA_004335205.1 Ascochyta viciae-villosae | reverse complement strand
GGCTAGTAGAAATCTGTAACCTAATTTACTATACAGTAACTTCTTATTACCTTAAAAATAACTTCTGCCTTAAAAAGCATCTTTAGATTCTTAAATAGTGTGCTTCCTTTAGTCTTGCAAATTAATACTAAGAACTATATATATAGTAAACTCTTATTCTTTATAAAATTAAACCCTAAAACTATATATAGTAAACTTATATCTACTCTAAATCTAGCCCCTAAAACTGTATATAGTAAACTTATGTCTGTCCTAAATCCTACTACTAAAACTATAAGGGGTAAACTTATATTTATCCTAAAATTATTACTAGAAACTATATAGGGTAAACTTATATCTATCCTAAATATTACTACTAAAACTGTAAGAGGTAAACTTATGTTTATCCTAAAATTGTTACTAGAAACTATATAAGGTAAACTTATATCTGTCCTAAATCTAACTACTAAAACTATATATAGTAAACTTATATTTATCCTAAAATTGTTACTAGAAACTATATATAGTAAACTTATATTTATCTTAAAATTGTTACTAGAAACTGTATAGGGTAAACTTATGCCTGTTCTAAATCTAATACTAGAAACTGTATATAGTAAACTTGTATTTATTCTAAAATTATTACTAGAAACTGTATATAGCAGACTTATCTTGTTATATTAAAACAGATTATGCTATAGCCTTTATTTACTCTTCTTTTAAGACTGTAACAATTACTCTTATAATACCTTAGTAGCCTAGTATAAGGGGCTGCTATGCCTTAATTCTAACACACTCTTGCGCTTTTTCCTTACTATCTTCCTAGCCTTATTACTAGTTTAGCAAGAACGCTTAGGACTACTTGTTCTAGGTATAATATTTTTAACTCTAGTACTGCTACCTCTAGTCTATATACGCTAGCTAGTATTAAGAGTAATATCTTATTATGTTAGAATCCTAGCACTAGCTTAATACATACTACTAACTTTATCTGCACTAGCGTCTAGAAAGCTAGGTACAGTTAAGTAAAAGGTATTAGTACGCGTTAGTAAAGTTAGTCTAGATATAGCCCTTATAAAAGAAGGTATAGTAATTAGCACAGCCTCTTCTATATACCCTATACTATTAGTAGTTAGTCTTTCTGTATAGAGGTAGTTACACTAGTAGTATATAGTGTTGTTTAGTATAATTTAGTTTAGATTAACCTAGTTACAATACCTGTATAACTAACTGCTAGCAGCGTATAGAAGTAGCTGTATTTGTTAAATAACTTAAGAGCATTAGTTAGCCTAGATATATAATAAGTAGTAGTATATACTATTAGTATTTTTAAGTTACTTCCTAGTGTTTTAAATACAACTAGCCTAGCTCTAATATAGTAGCTACTAAACGCCTTATCTACTATTAAAGTACTCTAAGAGTCTATGCTTTATCTAAAGTTAAGTAACAGACTATACTATTTTAATCTAGCATATAGAATTAAACCTAGTATCCTTAGTGTAGAAGCTAGTTAGCTTCTATATCTCTAGTTAAATATTATAGTTTAGCTAGTAGACCTTAGCAAATATAGAGTACAGCTTCTAGTTAAGGTATATAAATAGAAGCCCCTTATATAGAGAAAGGTAAAGGAGGATAAATATAGTTATTCCCTCTGCAGGACAAAGCTTCTTCCTATATAGCTCCTTTATTACCTGTGTTATACTAGTTATATCTAATATTATAGGTAGCAGCAAAGTTAGTAGGAGGTTTTAATAGCATAGCCTTATATTAGCTGTAGTATAGTTAGATATTAGTAATCTGTTTAGTAGAGTAGGCATATTGTACTAGTATAGAAGTGTAGTTAAAGCTAATAAGACTATTACTAGAGTAGGATTTAACTATAGTTATGTATTTTATTAGTGTTTATTATTACTTATTACCTTACTAGAAAGACAGACTAACATAGTTAGAGTCTAGTCTGTATATATAGATGTTGTAATAAACACGTCTACTCTATGCAAAACCTAGGCACGCAATATATACTCTACCTAGGCTAGTACTATTAGTTACAGTTAACTTTGCTCTTAAAACGTTAACTTGTCCTTCTAATATAAGACTGTAATCTCTACACTATAGCTAATCTATCTACTAACAGCACTTATTTATTATTAGACTCTCTAAGTAACTTCTATTAATAAGGCAACTTCTACTATAATTATACTACATACAACTATTCTTAGCAACATCTACTATCTTTACTAGCGTAGTCTTGTTTAACTTATATACCTCTGTAATATTTATGCTTACTAAGAGAAGGCCCTAAATCTACCTAACAAACTGCTTACCCTAGTAAGCTACTAGTACACTTTCTTAGTTAGTCTTGCTACTAATATATATAGCCTATAATAGTTAGCAGTGTAACTTTCCTCTACTCTAGTATCTACTGTTAAATTATTCTGCCTAAGTAAGGGTCTAAGTTATCTAGAGTAAGAACATAATAATATTCTAGATAGCCTAAACATATAAGATAGCTAAGCTAATATCTACCTTCTGTGCCTATTATTTGTGCAAACTCTCTTATATAGCTTAGTATTACTAAGGTAAACTAGTACTCCTGTACAAATTACCTGCTACAGTATACTACCTGCCTATCCTATCTAGCTTGCCTAATAATACTTATACTGCGTAGCTAGGACTTAGGGATCTTAAGAGTCTTAGTGTTTAGCTTGTCTATTCTAACTATCTGCTAATAGATACTAAAGCTCTAGCTAACAAAGAGGGCCTTTTATATGCCTAGTTTACTGCAATACAGCTGTAGATTACTTAGCTACAGTCTAATATTAACCTTTGCATAACTAAGTATAATACTATTATTTCTTATAGTTAGGATCTTAACAGCAAAGTTAGTAAGATAAAGGCTAACATTGTAACTATCTAGAAGACCCTTTAGCAGAAGTTAGTCTTCTCTAAACATATCTAAGTGTTACTTAGGTCTTAGATATCTAATTATGTTACACTATTAGATTTAGGAGTAATAAAAGAGACAGAACTATTATAAATAGAGAATAGCTAGCTGTAGTAATATAATATATCTGCTGTAAGCTCTACTACTAATATTTCTTCTGCAGTAATAGTGCTAATTATATTTATATTTACATTTACTAATTATAGCCTAGTGTTGTTTACTTAACATGTTAGTGTCCTATAACTCCTTACTTGTAAACCTAATCTACTCTCTACGCACTTAGGTTTTTAACTAAACCTAGCACTTAGTTACCTAGCTAACACTCTTAGTAAACTATATATTACATTGTTTCTATACGCTGTAGGCACTAGCTGTTCCTTACTAAAGAATTGTCTTCTCTTGTTGTTAGCACTAGCTATTCCTTACTAAAGAATTGTCTTCTCTCTCTACTAGCACTAGCTATTCCTTACTAAAGAATTATCTTCTCTCCCTACTAGCACTAGCTATTTGCAGAATAATATTGCCCCTAACTAATAAATTGCATATATTAGGATTATAATAGGATATAAGATAAAAGTAAGCAAATATCTATAACTAGAAAGTTTGTAGAACTAGAGTCCCTTAATAGGATACGTAAGGTAGTCTAATTAATAGACTTATTCTAGGCTAGACTGTTTATGCTAAGCTTGTACCTTATAACAGGTATAGAAGTTAGAACACAGCCTAGTGCTACTATGCGTTTTTATTAAGGGGGTTGCACCTACGTTAAATACACAGCTTATTCTCTTAGCAAGTAGTAAGGCTCCTTTTATTAACAGATATAAAATCTAAACTATTATTGCTAAAGCATTATCTAAGTTTACCTAGAACTACCTCTGCCTACAACAATACTAAAGCTACTCTATTACTTTTAGCTAGCTAGGACTAATAAGCATTAAACTGTTAGAAGGTACTAAGGTTGCCTAGTAGCTATACAGCAGCGTCCTATAATAAGTAACTATAGCTTTTACTCTATGCTCTAAAAAGTAAGAGAGAGTAAAGTTAATCCTAAAGCTTATATAATAAGACTGTTAAGTATAAGAGACTAACTACGCCTCTAAACTATTAGAGAGCTAACATACACACAACTAAAGTTATAACAGAGTAGATACTTAAAAAGAGTAAAAATTGTGTGCAGTAACATATTTTAATACCCTTATTCCTATTTCTAGTAATAAGGGTATTAATTAAATAAAGAGTAGTCTTAGTAGATTGTAAGCATAACAGATAGATAAGGTAGAAAAGAAATATTGTTATACTATAGACCTTATGTCCTCTAACCTAGGAATAAGCTTGTCTATATACTTAGAGAGCCCTAGTACACTTATTCTTATTACTCCTAACTATAACAAATAGAGGCCTAGCAGGTATTAGAGTAACTAAATCTACTAGTATATAAACCTGTAAATCCTAAGTCTAGTAATACGCGTAAGAGATAGAACTAAATATGTAAAACTCTATCTACAGAGGCTCTAAAGAGGCACTTACACTCTGTAACAGCTATACTAACTAATTTCCTATTTCTCTATAGTACTATATAGTACTGCCCCTTAAATGCAATAATTGTTTAGCTACTAGTGTTTTAAGAACGCCCTACCTACAGGCAGGTTTATTATAAGATAGGAGTGTTCTAGTTTCTTAAAGGCGTAACAAGTGCTATTGTTTTCTCTAGGTTATAAGGAAGAGTAAGCAAAGCCCTAACTTAAACTATAAGAGAAGTAGATATAGCCTAAGCATTACCTTTAATCTACTAAACAACTTAAATCTAATTATTACTTGCAGACGTGCTTATCTAGAGTAATAGTATTAATCTCTGCTTACAAAACCTTAAGTACCTAACACTAGAGGTAAACCTTAGTAACAGTAATAGTATACCTAGTAATAATTCTTATAGTACCTAAATATTTAAGTGTAGGTTTAACTTAAGAAGCGTATACATACTCTTAACTCTTACTACTAATAAGTACATAGCTCTAACCTAGCAGATGTCTAGGTCTAGTCTTATAGCAGTTAAGTTTAACTTAAGTATAAGGCGCTATTATGCTTATATTCTATTAGACTGCTAATAACTTAGTATGTATATAGATTATGTAATAGGCCTCTCTAAGTAGTCTAGGTGTAAACTAACATAAGCTACAGAGCATAACTTACTGCAATTACTAGAGGTAAACACTATAGAGTATCTTAAACCTAAGAAGTGTGTAACTAGAGTAGATATAGCTAACATATAATAAGAGAGAGAGAACTGTAAGTATAGTACTATATGCTAAAGCACAAGATCTAAGCCTAAGAGAGCGTTACCTAAAGTAGAAGACAAAGTTAACTACTTTAGCTATAGCCTGCTACTAAAGGCGCCTAGTTGCCTATTATACTTTAATAACCTAGGTAGTGTCTAGGCTACCTCTATATACTACGCTAAAGTTACTATTATATTAATATTACTAAGTAGGTACTGTGTATATTAGCATAAACAGTAGTAATATAGGAATGTTTATATTACTGTAATTGTATAGGCGTATATGCTAGGCCTTCCCCTAATAACTTAGCTAAATAGACAGTGTATTTTAAGGTGTTCTATAGTGTTTAGTAGAGTCTTTCTTAGTCCTAATTAGGAGTACTTCCTAGCGTTAAGTAACTAGAGTAACTAGCAGGGTCTTAGGTAACTAGCGTAGTCTTAGGTAACTAGCGTAGTCTTAGGTAACAGTGTATATAGAAGCGTCCTATAGTATTTAGCAGAGTCTTTTTTAGTCCTAATTAGGAGTACTTTCTAGCATAGTTGCATGCAGTTAAGTTGTAAGTAGGTCTGCAAGAATCTAGGTATAGTTAGTATAACTTATTAGTTTAGAGTAGGTATACTTCTTAGCAATTACAACATACTACTAAACTAACCTTACTGTTATTACTCTGTATTAACTAAAGCTTATATATTACAACCCTCTAGAAGATAGACTTATATAGGAAAGAGTAAGATAATACTAGTAGTCCTATTAGCTAGAGTTAAAGCTCTAAGCAGCTTTTAGCAGCATAGTTAGCAATTACAGGCTTAGTAGCTATAGTGTTAGTAGAAGAAAGTTTTTGCTCTAGCAAAGCTCTATTATCTAGGTAGTTAGTAAGTAAGTTGTGTTTACCTTTATTATAAGCTAAGTAGAGCGTAGCACAGTGCCTGTGCTACTAAATTTATAGCTAGAGCGCACGTGCCTATTATATTATAGTGTTTAGATTAGATTAGTTAAAGACTCTTAGGGGTAATACTAGTAGGTTATAGGTTGCTATTAGGTGTAATACTAGTAGGTTGTAGGTTGCTATTATTTAGCAGCTAGCAGGACAGTAATAAATCTATATGTTTTTACACACTAATAACACGTAGAGTACTTAATTAGTTAACCTATAAATACCTCTACTTAGATTCTATATGTACACCCTGTGTTTAGTATAACTATTAGTAAGCTTTAGAGAGTAAATGCTCTTATACCTTAGACTTTAACAGTTTAAGCAATTCTAAGCATACTATGTCTTATAATGCTTTAACTAGCAAACTACGTTCCTCCCTTATTAGGTAATAGTGCTTTTCTGTCCTAACGTCCTTAGCTGCGCTCTCTACTATCTGTTGTTTATGCTATTCTTTTTACTTATTAGATATGCATTGCTAGGGGAAACTATGCATATTAACTTCTCTTAGCTCTAGATCTAACTTAAAGCTCTGCCTTCTTATAAACAGTATTAGGAAGTACTTATTCTAAACTAGCTAGCGTAGATACACTAGTTTAGTGTTAAGTTAGGCTTTATACTTGTTAAGGAGTTTTCTAAGGCTAATACTAGTGCTTGTTTTCTAGTCCTCTTTAATATAGATGCTGAACTTATTTAGACTTACAAGCTACCTTATCCTCTTATTATTAGAGTGCGTAATATAGTCCTTAGCATATGTTCTAAGTTAGAAAAGAATAAGAGCCTAAAGCATAGCATTCCTTCTAAGGCAGATATTGCTGTATACTGCCTTAATCTTATTTACTTTAACGTGTATGTTATACTAGAGTAACACTACTACTGCCTTAAAGCTAGCTAATCTATTATTACTGCTACAAACCTTAGTAAGGTATAGGTTACTATAATTAGATTTGTATTTAAAAAAGATTAAGGCAAGGGTTTCTAATAAGTCTACTATTTCTTTAAATAATAGGCAGAACTAAAGGTAGTCCTAGCTAGTTTAATCCTAACTATAGATTATATTCTTAGTAAACTCTCTTATTACTGCTTTGTTTATTAGAGATAAGCCCTTATACTTAGTAGGCAATAGCTGCCTAGTTAGAGTTGTGCTTTTATTGCTAGAGGGGTCTAACAGCTTAACTGTGCTTAAGGAAGGTAATACTAGGCTATACCTTAGTTATAAAGCCTTAGTAGACTAGAGCAGAGTGTACAGCCTATATATAGGTACTTTTAGAGGTGTCTTGCTTATCTTTAGCATGTTAAATTAGATAGAGGATAGAGCTACTTAGTTAATTAGCGTTCTTACTATAAATTTATATGCAGCAACCCTACTAGTATTCTTAACTATAGCCCCTAACTTTTTATGTTTCTCTACACTAATTAAACTCTTGTTTAGACCTACCTCTATACTACATGTAAAGATAATAGCTAGTACTAATAGCTAGAATGCGCTTTAATAGCAGTTAATTACCTAGTTAACTTAACTACCTCTGCCTATTATAATTTATACTAGAATCTAACTAATTACTAGAGTTAACAGACTCTCTACTGTTACTACTGCTAACAGCACGCTATCTACTTATATAGTTCCTATTACATCTATATATTAAGAAACTGCAACATGTTACGTATATATTAACGTCCTAGCATGCCTTACTATAGACGCAATATTATTACTACTCTTCTACTACTGCTTACGCCCTATATAACAGGTATAAAAAAGGTTATATGCTAATGCTTATGCGTCTTAAAGGCATAATATAAGGTATCTAGAGCAGTATATAGGAGGCACTATAAGAAGTGCTAAGACTGTAGTATTCTCTTCCTTGCTAAAGAGCTCTAGATAGAAATGCTACGTATATAGGAGAGAGATAATACAACACTGCTAAATAATAACTTAGTTTTAAGCTTAACAGATTTAGATACTAGTACTAGTTCTTACATAGATAATCTAATTCTTCTACTATAGGCGTAATATTGCTATAAGTCTAAAGAAGTAAATAAACAGAGTATGTACTATTACTTATAGGCTAAGTTCTTGTCTAACATCCTAAGGCACTTAGAACTACTAACTACTAATAGAGGAGATTAATGTATACTAGGGTCTAAGACAAGAGCAGATAAAAAGGATTAAGAAAGTTCTTAAGAAGAAGTACAATATTAATATTAGCAACCTTATATTATAGGCTAAACACAAACTTAAGATAATGTTTATAAATAAGCTTTAGCTAGAGTACTACTACACATACCCTAATAGGTATATTACAGTTACTAGCAACTACGCTTAGAAAGCATTCTATCTAGAATATAAAAGCAGACATTACCTTAACAGCATAGACAAGGCTGTAAGATAATAGCAGTATATACCTCTAATACCTTAATTACTTATTTAGTACGTAGATAAAGATTAAGTAAGATAGCTCTGTGTTTATAGGGAGGAATTTATAATAGATAATCTACCTACAGACATTAGAGATATCTTTAATAGGGCGTAGTTTTGCACATACTGCTCTTAGGGCTATTTTAACAATATATACAACCTAGCGTTATACCTATCCCTTAATAGCATAGGCTTAGTAAAGAACTAACTATATAGACTTAAGCTTACACTAGTTATGTTATTTAATCTTAACTTATATCCTAGCATCTGTAACAAAGAATAGAACTTACTTACCTCCTTACTTATTCTACAGTCTTTTATAGTAAGTAGAATTAACACTTAGTTATACTCTCTACTACAGGAGCTTTAAAATCTGTAAACTAGTATCTCTTATATATAGAATACGCACTTAGAGCAGTGTTTTACTTTTAAAGCATACGTTATTCTAGTTACTAGTATTTAGTACTTTGCACTATATAAGACATATCTAATATGTATATAGGCAACAGCCTAGCTATTATAGACATTATAGGCACAAAATTACTAGGTAAATCTAAAGTAGAGTGCTGTATATATAGTTATATTAGTACGCTCTATAATAAGAAGTACTACTATCTAAATAGAAACACTATTTACCTAAGCCTATAACCTAATCTCCTGTAAGTAATAAGACAGGTAACATTACTATAATATACTACTACCTAGGCTGCCTATAAGGAGCTCTAGTAAGATAATAGCATTATACACAGATCTGCACTCCTAGATATACCTACTATACACTTCTCTTATAGTTTTCCTATTAATATTATACACTGTATATATATAAATATACCTAGTTACTTATATAATTTCTAAGACATAGAGTTAAAGAGCAGAGGTGTTGTAGTGCGTAGTATTACAAAGTCCTGCTAGATTTCTATTAACAAAGGCATTAAAGACTCTAAAGAGAACATTCTAATACACATATATTAAGCGCCTTAACTTATATTACAACGTAAGATGTTTACATCTACTAACTAGCTATCCTTTTTTTAGTACTACAGCACGCCTACTATATACAAATCTCTACTGCCTATATATACTAAAAACTTTCTATAATACAGAGAGCTTCTTTACCTAGTTTAATAGCAGAGCTACAGCACTACTAATATTAACAAGGTAAGGCGTATATATATAAAGTTTATCTAGCAGTATAAGCGCATATATTATAATAACAACTTAAACTAGCTATAGGCGTATATAATCTAAGTCTACTTCTTATTATATATTATAAACTGTATTATAGATTTTAGGTTACTAATGTACTACTAGCAGTATATAATAGAGAGGTTTATGTAATTCTTTAGAATAATTACTTTATCTCTCTTACAGAAGTATTAAAGTGTCTAGATTAACCTTATTACTCTTAAATATATCTGCTATGCAAACTTTATACAGTATGTATAAGTGCTAACTAATAATATAGATCCTTCTAACTAGAGTAAGATTAGCCTCTTATACCTAACAGGTAAGCTACTCTCTTAAGAATAGCAGGCTTAGCTCTAAAGATCTGCAGCAGAATATTAGTAGGAACATACTACTATATTACCTAGCAATATAGTTGTGTATACTACATACTATCTAAGTAATAATAACCTTGTTACTACTATTAAAAGTAAGAAGAGAACCCTTTACTAGTAGTACAGAGCTTATATTATGTACATATATAATATATTACTAAAGACAGCATAAGAGTAAGGTAATCTGCATTTTATAGTTATTATCTACTTCTTCCTAGATCCTGCTAACAGTAGCAGGTAGGCATATACTAGGAAGCTAACTATGTTACTAATAAGAAAGCGTTACCCTAATAGACAGCGCCTGCTAGCTACACTATATAAAATACTTAGATTTAGCACTCTATTTACCTACTAGCAGGGTACTAACAACTTTCTATAGATACCTATAGGTAATATTATTAACTTAGTAGAGATTATTACTACTTACAGTAAATAAGAGCAGTAGAAGACTAAACGTTATTAGATTATTAACTAGTGCAGGCTTACAGAATTAAACCCTAGCTAGAGCTCTACTACTACTACTATACTTTATTCTAAACAAAAAGTAGAACTAGACTAATATACCCTCTACTAAAACAATTTCTATAACAGAAACCTGCTACACTAAGCACTATTATATTTGCCCTTTACTACTATTTCTAGTAGCACAAAAATAAAAAAGAAGAGTAGAAGTTTATATATCTTAGGTCTTTTATTCTTATCTAGGAAGCCTACAAAGATAGTTATACAGATATATAATAGCTAACTCTCTATATATTAAAACACCTCTGCTACTATTTCTAGTAATATAAAGGTAAAAAAAGTCTGTAGAATAGTACTTATATTAGGTTGTTTATCTTTATCTCTAAAACTAACTAAAAAGGACATACAGATATAAAATAGCTAACTCTCTCTAGATTAAAACATTTATAAGGGGTATTATATCTATTAATTCTACTAGCTTCTTTCTATTAAAACCTCTATATAATATAAAAGGTTAGTAATAACTATAACATACTACTATTACTATTATCTAAAAGAAAAATTAGACTAAAAGAAAAGTCTATCTATAAAATATTGCTGTTTCTGCCTTGCTAAAGCATTTAGAGCTAACTAAGCTAGCATCTAAAACCTTAATGCATATAGCCCTCCTTAGGAGTTTACTTTTATAGCTTCTGTTTACCTTTATATAGAGTTTTTAAAGCAAAACCTAATTTTAGTTACTACTTTTTAGCCTAGACTAAAAACAGAAATCTAGTGCTTTATAAGTGCAGTTTCTCCTCTATTAGAATGCTAAAAAAAGACTAAAATTGTATTTAAAGCTATTTATACTAGAAGACCTTTCCTGCTAAAGTTAATAGTCTAAACCCTTATTAAGACTAGAGGAGAAATATATTTCTAACGCTTTAAGCTGCATAAAATCCTCTAAAACTTATATACTAAAAATTTATAGTGCCCTGCTTCTAGCTCTTTAACTAGCTTAAAATCCTTTAAAACCTAAGCACCTAAAATAGTCTAAACCCTTATTAAGACTAGAGGAGAAATACGTTTCTAGTACTTTAAGCTGTATAAAATCCTCTAAAACTTACACACTAAAAACTTATAGTACCCTACTTCTAGCTCTTTAACTAGCTTAAAATCCTTTAAAACCTAAGCACCTAAGCTTTGTAGTGCCTTACTCTGCTATAATTTACACACTAAACTCTTATAGTGCCTTACTCCTGCCTCTTTAAACTGTTAAAAATAGTTTAAAATTAGCTTTGCTTAGGGTA